>JAUMHN010301022.1:0-18565 GCA_032360265.1 Heliamphora ciliata
CATCCATTTAAATTCTAGCATTTTATTTATTTTTCTTTCCTTTACATTAATTTAATGTTCTAGTATTTAATTTTTTTTAGTTTAAATTTCATTCCAATAGTATTTTATTTCATTTTCTTGTAACAATTAGTTTAATGGTCCATTTTCCTTTCTTAAATGTTTATTTTCTTCTAGCAATAATGTAATTTCTTTTTAATACACAATTTTCTTCATTAGTTTAATGTTCTAGTGGTCTTGTTGTGTTTTCTCTTTAATGTAATTTATTTTTTCTAGCATTTTCTTTTAATATAGTATTTTATCTTCTTTTATTGTCAACCTTATTTTCTTTAATGCTAATACTCCATTTTATTTTCCTTTGAACTTAATATTTCTTTTATAACTTTTACTTTCTATTTTCTTTTCTTTTTCTTTTAGTATTAGCATAATTTCTCTTTCTAACATTTTATTTTCTTTTCATTTCCTTATAATATTCTTTTTCCTCTTTTAGTGTTAGTTTACTTATTCTTTATTAGTATCTTTTTTCATTTAATGTTAGTATTTATTTTTTTTAAAAGCTTTATTTTTTTTCTCTGTATTTTATCTTTCTTTTTCCTTTATTTTCATTAATCTCAAAAGATCATAAAAAGTCATTTAAGCTAGTTTTCTCATTTAAATGTAATTTTCTTAAAATGAGAATAACTAGGTGAATAGTTAAGTTTTCTTTTAATAATTCAAATGAACATTTTCTAACATTTTCATTATACCATGTTTTTCTTTTATAAACTTTCCTCTTTTTTTAAACCTTTAAATTCTCTTTTTTCATGTAGCTCATATTTTCTTTTGTTAATAAGTTTTCTTTTAATATAGAATTTTTATGCATCTTTATATTTAGTATTAAATGCTTATCTAATGTATGCTTGTGCATATTTTGGTTATTTTTTTAAATGCATATTTAGAGTAGTTTAGCTTATTTTTGTGGTAAATTCATGTTTACATAATTTTAGCATTTTTTTAGTTTATTTTGATTCTTTTAGGCAAATCATGATAGTCAGCTTATTTTTGTAAAGTTGCATATGGGAGTGTACCATGTATTCTTTAGTTACAAATTGCATGCCATAGAATTTAAGATTTTTCTTTTGACATTTGTGTTTTGGAGTGCTATGTACATATTTTATGTATTTTTCTTATTTGAATTTGGATGTTCTCTCTTTACCTTTATTTTCTTTATTTGCATGCATTAGAGAAATTTTATTAAAGAACTAATGATAATTAGTAGAAGCCAACCTTATAGTTGGGCGAACGGGGTGCCTAACACCTTCTCCGATTTGTACCTTAGCCCCCGAACCCTTTTTCTCTAGTTAACGTTTTCAAGATCAGTAGCCATTTTTGTTTTTCTTTGTTTTTCTTAAAAACTAAGTGGCGACTCATTTTTCAGCAAAAGGAGTTTTCAAAAATTAGTTTTTAAGGTGTTAAAATATTTTCTAAATATCTTTTGAATCCCATATTTTTGACCATTTTCCAAAATCTCTCAATCTGAGTCATACAAACCCTATATGTTGGCAGTAAGGCCTTCTTCCCCATCGGACATATTAATTGCGGTATCGCCAGTACAAACCTCCTTTAGGGATAATTCTGAATAATTGTTAGTGTGGATCACTTCTCCATCTGAAGAGTTCATTGCGAAACGATTGATTTGGGATTAGGTGATGGTTAACACTTAGCTGTATATTATAGTATCCTCTCCATCTGAGTCACTGCTATTATATACTAGACTGAAACTATTTCAGCTATTTAATCTTACTTGGCATGATCAGTTGCCTAGATAGTAAAATTAAAAAGAATTGGCATGTCTGGTCTTAAAAAGATAGTAGACGTTCTCCCATCGAGACATGCTATTCTCAGTTTACTAGGTTACTGGCGAATTAATTTTAAAATGGTAAAAAGAATCAAATTAAAATAAATTCAAAGTTTTACTCATCATAATTAACGATTTTTTTTAATTATGTGATTCTTATGATTAAAATGGTTTTTAGCTCAATCGTTTTAATACTGAAAGAAAATAAACTAATCGGACTGAATTTTGTTGACTGTAAATGTAACTTGAATATAACTTTAACTACAAATGGTATTCCTTCAATACCAGAAAATATATTTATTTTTTAAAAAGGTCCTTTCTCTGGACCAAAAGGTATGAAGAAGAAAAAGGTTCAGAAATAGGGAGACACGATTTTTAGGGTAGTTAGTGGGTCACGGACTGGTGTGAAAAATCTGAAAAACAGATGTTTTTGCTACAACCAGACCCGGCACTAGAAAAAGCTATGTCTAGTATTTTTCAAAAGGCAGAACAAACAGGGTAATTTCTGTTCACTGGTTGTGTGAACATGTTTAGCGGTGTTATTTACCGGTACCTGGTGTGTAGATACGTGAGACACTAATCATGTCTGTAATTCATTGCAGGAGTTCTAGGAAATCTAATAACTTTGTGAGCGAAAAATTTATGTACATATGGGCAATAATACGAAGGTAACAGCAGTTGTAGTAGGAGATGTCACTCTCATTTTTTTGTAGAGATCTTGTTTCAATATTGAGAGAATATTTTTATGTACCTGCCATTAGAAGGAACTTAGTTTCTGTTTCTGGATTGACTAAAGACGGATATTTAGTTTATTTTAATAATTCTGTGGTTATTAAGGATAATAAACGGGTTATCTATTTTAGTACATTAGTGGACGATTTTTATATTATTACTCTAATCTCTCATATACTGCAACTGACTGAAACGAATAATACATCTATATTACCATATAAGAGAAATTTCTCTTCTTTAATGAACTAAACGTTTCTTTGACACTTACGCATGGGTCATATTAATATAAAAAGGATAAATAGACTGTAGTAGATGACTTTTGAGTTCATTGGAAGTGGAGGCACTTCTAATCTGTGAATCTTGCTTAGAGGGTAAGATGACCAAGAGACCCTTTTCGGCCAAAGGCTATAGAACTAAAGAAATGTTGGAGCTAATTCATTCTAATGTGTGTGGTCCTATGATAATCCGGGTTAGAGGTGACTTTGAGTACGCCATTAGTTTCATTAATGACTACTCAAGGTATGGATACATTTGCCTAATGTACCGTAAGTTTGAATGCTTTGAAAAATTCAAAGAATTCAAGGCGGAGGCAGAGAAGCGTTTAGGTAAAAGTATCAAATCACTACGATCCGACTGTGGTGGGAAATACCTCTTTGAAGAGTTTAAGGACTACTTGTCATCAGAGAAGATTACATCCCAGTTAACTGCACCTGGTACTCCGTAGTAGAATAGTGTAACAGAAAAAAGGAATATGACTCTTATGAAAATGGTAAGATCAATGATGAGTTATTTAGATTTACCCGATTCGTTTTTGGGACTCGCTTTAGAGACAACAGCTTACATTCTGAACTTGGTACCTTCTAAGTCAGTACTTTCTACTCCCATAGAATTGTGGACAGGGCATAAACATAGTCTGAAACACATTCGAATTTGAGAGTATCTAGTACATGTGCTAAAAGGGAACGTGAATAAGTTGGAACCGAGAACAGAAGTCTGTTTCTTTGTAGGGTATCCCAAGAGAACGAAGAGTGGTCTATTTTATAATCCTAAGGATCATAAGGTCATTGTTAGCACCAATACCCGATTCTTGAAAGATATTTATATTATGGATCACAGCCCAAAAGTAACATTATTCTGGAAGAACTAAGAGAAAATACCAGTAGAACAGAAAAATAAGTCACTGATATCCCATTACTTCGTCGTAGTGAGAGGATTATCGGGATATGTGCAAATCAAGAACAGAGTACTGATGCACAAGGTTCTGATTCTGCACAACGTGTTACTGCCAGTTCACAAATACAGGTAGTGCCTCATTGTAGTGAGAGGGCTGTTCATCAACCTGACCAGTATATGTTCTTGGGAGTGTCTTTTGGCAGAATCCCGACAGAATAGATACCGAGCCCTGTAACTACAATGAAGTACTTCAAGATAAAGATTCAGATCTTTGGCAAAGGGCTATGAATTCAGAGATAGAGTCTATGTATTCTAATCAGGTCTGGAAACTTGTTGAACCACCCAAAGGGATAAAACCTATTGGATGCAAGTGGATCTACAAGAGGAAGAAAGCAGCAGACGAAAAGGTTGAAACCTTCAAAGCTAGGCTTGTTTGTAAAGGGTTTACTCTGAAAGAAGGGATCAATTATGAGGAAACTTTTTGTCGGTAGCCATGCTTAAGTCTATCCAGATTCTCTTATCTATTGCCGCTCATTTTGATTACGAAATCTGATAAATAGATTCCTAGACAGCTTTCCTTAACGGAAGTCTTGACAAGTGTATCATTGATACAACCAGACGGATTCATTGTAAAGGGCTAGGAACACAAGTTGTGTAAGCTTAATAGATCCATTTATGGACTTAAGCATGCATCAAGGTCTTGGAACACTCAGTTTCATCAAGTCATTGAGTCTTATAATTTTGATCAAATTCTAGATGAGTCCTGTGTGTACAAGAAGTGTGATGGAAGCGTGGTGATCTTTCTAGTACTTTATGTAGACGATAACTTGCTCATCGAAAATAATGTGGGGGCATTATCTACAGTTAAGGTATAGTTACCTGGGTAGTTCCATATGAAAGACTTGGGAAAAGCCAGTCACACCCTTGGGATCAAACTCGTGCGAGATCAGAAACAAAGGATGTTGGGCTTATCACAAGCAAAATATATCAATAATATCCTTGCTCGTTTTAGCATGTAGAATTCCAAGAAAGGATTTCTCCCTTTTAGGCATGGAATCACTCTATCCAAGGATCAGTGTCACGCCTCAAACTCCGGACCACATGAAACACCCATAAACAACCACACATATACCCAACCCGAGAATACACTCTCAAAGTAAACATACATGCATTGTATATAAACGCCGAACGAAAAACATTACAAGGTTCCAACGCCGAGAAACATGTATTAAGCATACATGATACAGAAAGAAACAAAATGGAAGACTATAACCCTTCAGCACCTCCAGCACCTCCAGATCAACCAGCGTGACCAGTACTTGAAGAAAAGCAAATCCCACACCGTGAGCCAAGGCTCAGCAGAAACTAGACAGGCATGCAGTATAAACAAAACATGCTAGGAAATCGAAGTGCAGTTTTAGACACTCTTTCAAGCCTTGAAAACAGTTTTCACATGCGAACGGAAAAGCGGGGATACAAACCATCTTTTGACTCACTCACAGGAGCCTGAAAATAGTTTAAAATGGATTTTTAGATCGCGATTCACACGACTCTTAAAATAGTTTGAAAATTGGTCTATCCGTCCCATAATGCAGTACATGCAATCCATGATACATACAACCGGCCCTCACACGCCGTAACCACAGATCTAACAACCGGCCATCACACGCCACAACCACAGTCCTAACACTGAGACAAAGGTCTGTACATAAACATACATTCCCGGGATAAAATCGTATACTATGGGGTAAAACCATAAACCAAACCACAAGGTAAAACCGCAAACCAAACCACGGGGTAAAATCGCATACTTTACCGTAAGCCACGAGATGGAACCGCCGACCATAGATTATACCACGGGATAAAATCGCATATTACAGGATAATACTGAACATTACAGGATAACACCAAAAACTACGGGATAACACCGAACATACCTATGCATAACCTAATTAGGACTTAAATGCACAAAGCCACGTACTGTCATTACATTTCACAAACTACGTCACATGCTACATACGCGACTCACATAAAACCTGCAACTCATGCAACATGCATCACGTGCATCCGTTCTTCATATTCCACATAACCATGCGTATAAAACTTCTAAGTTCTAAAGCATGCAACTACGGTACACGTAGCGATACCAAAACATGTAATTCACTTACATAATCTATGCATAATAAACCACAGTTATAAATGCATAAAGCCAGCTTCAAGCGCACATAGCCATATAACCTCAAACTGTGACATCACCCATCACAAAACCGGACACGACATCACATACCACAAATCGGGACCCATCCACACACCGAGATAACCAACGCATAACCCGGAGATCAACATCCGGACCTCCCTCAGATCGATTCTCACCAGAACCGAACCTTAAAACCGAACCACAGACCTACACGTCCCAACATAACCAACACGCACATAACCACGCCACAAGTCCTAAAATCTAACCATGCACGTCAGCCTAAGGACGGCATCTAAACGAAACACCCGAGGCCACAACACGGCCCCCAAACCACCACACGACCAACCGAACTCCAAAAGGAATCCACAGGTATTTGAATAAACTAATTTCCATAAATTAATCAATTGAATATCATAGGAAGCCAATCGAAAACCAAGAAACCAACCAAAATTACAAACACAACACTGCCCAAGTTCAGTCGACCGAACCCCAACCCCCAGTCGACTGAACAACACACTTGAAAATCACAAAAAACGCATCAATGCACGGTTCAGTCGACCGAACCCCACGGTCGAGTTGACCGAACTCAAGAACTATGATCCAATCGACTGAACCTATGAGTTCAGTCGACTGAACAAGCCCAGAAATTGTTTTTAAGCTACGGGTTCCACCTTCAAACCCCAAATCGAAGCCTCTAAACTCCCACACAACACCCTCGGACATCCACACACCTAAGACAAACACTGAACCCTCGAAAGGGACTCTCAAAACAATATTTCATCCACCGAAATTGACGAAACACGATTTTTAACCCAAAAATCTAACTTTATAGAAAATCAGATCTACAACTATCTAACCATTAAAAATACACCTGATTACACATAGCACCCTTATAAAACATACAGGTCTAGAATCCTACCTCGGTGAGTTAAAAACTCGACACCTCGATCCACGTGTAAAATTGAGCCTCATCGGAATGAAATTATGACCAGATGGTTGCGTAGCCCACCGTGCCAAAAGTAAGGATCTGTTGTTGGATCTTTAAAAACTAAGCCCCGGGCCCTAGAGAACTTAGAGAGAAGGCAGAGAAAAAACAAGAAGCTTGTTGGAGAAGTTTTGAAAAATATCTTTATGAAAATATCTAAATCCTGATATTTAAAGGCCTCCAAAATATCTTTTTTTTTGAAATTTGCACCATAACGGCCCACGGCCCCAGGAACCTACCCCGCATGCATATCTAAACCCGATCATGCATCAAAAGCAGTAAAAACATGCTCAAACGAAAACACGTAACGCACGTATCAAAACGCCAAAAAAAAAAAATTGGTCAGGATCTCACAACTCTACCCCCTTAAAGGAATTTCGCCCATGAAATTCAACTCAAGGTCAAAACAACCAACCGTCGATCGCAACCGACACAGGCATATGAGATGGTCAGCCAAACCATTTCTAGGTTATAGTCAAACAAGGTCAGGCATCCTAAACAACAACTAACTATCTCAAAGACACAGGAGCTACAACTCACCCCAACCTCTCATCATCACTAGCCACTGCCTCAACATAGCACTTCACTTATAGAATCCATCACCAACTCCCAACCAGATGCAACAAAGAAACTGCCAAAAGCCTGTAGGCTCAGAAAGTACCTATGCTCGCTGAAGGCATATTTGCATCATCTGGCATAATCGGTGCCCTTGACGAACTAGGAGATATCAGGGAATACGCTCGTGGTAGTGTCGCTCTGCCCTGTCCACCATGACTCGGCGCTGTCGGCTGCCATACCGACTGAACTGACGTACTCCCACCTGCCATTCGGGAAGTCTGAACCGCAGGATACTGCTGTTGCTCCTGCACATACGAGCTCGCTAGTGTGCCCACTTTACTCGGTGCACCCTCTCTCTAGGGATAAGTCCTACGGATATGCCCCGTCTGACCACATCTATTGCAAATCAGTAGCTCCATCTCCTGCGACGGATTTGGTATGGAACTCTGAGACTGCCTCAACTGTGGATCTCGGTACTGCTGCGGCTGTGAACAATCTGGAACACGATGCCCCGGCTCTCCACATTGATAACATCTGACCTCCCTCTGGTCTGGCCTCCCCGATGAAGCCACTGATGGTGCTGGTGTAGAGAGCTGCTGTGGTAACCCAAATGGGTGAAAGCTAGGATCGGAGGACCTCTGTCTCTTGCTGGAACGCCCACTTATCTGTGCCTCTATCCCACCTTGAGGTGTCTTGGCTTCCTTAGAAGCTCGAATCTCAGTCATAGTGTTCTCCACCCTCGCTGCTGCCTCCACCAGCTCTGTGAAGACACGAAGTCCCATCGCGACCACACGCTCCCAGATCGCTGGCCTCAAGCCCCGCTCAAACCTCATGGATCGCAGCTCATTTGTGCTCACCAACTCTGGAGTAAACCGGGATAAACATGTAAACCTGGCCTCATACTGCATAACGTCCATGGCCCCTGGGTAAGAGTATAGAACTCCTCATTGTACAAATCCCTTCTCGAAGCCGGGAAGTATTTCTCCAGAAACACTCCTGTAAAAGCTGTCCATGTGACTCCCGCAATGGTCCTGGCATACTTCCTCTGTGCATGAACAGCACCCCTAAGCTGAAAGGTAGTAAAAGAAATCCGCAACTCGTCCTCCTCAATCTGCAATGTGTCTAGGATCCAAGTCACCAACTCCAGCCACTCTGTCGCCACAATGGGATCAGGATCTCCCGCAAAGGTAGGTGGATCCATGCGCCTGAACTCCCGCATCGCTACTGTAGCTCTCGCCTCTCGTACTTCCTCTCTCCTGAACAACCTCACCCCTAACCAACTGCTGGATAGAAGCTGCCAGCACACGCAACAACTCCGTTGCGTCCATCGATCCCAAGGGAGCATTGGCATCCCCAGCATTAGTGATAGGAACATCCCCTTGGCCAACACCATGGTCACGACCTCGACCACGGCCTCGCCCTCGTCTCACAGACATCACGTCTATATGGAAAAGACAGAACATGAGATGTAGCACATAGCATAAACCACATAAGCATGCTAACACATAAGCACATAGGTTCATGCTAAACAAAACCCCACATACCGAGGAGAACCAACATGAATGACACGCCAATCTGGATAACCTACTCAGACTCCATGCTAGAAATCACGTTAGCTAAACGCGTTTCTAACTTGGCTCCCAAGTTTGTTAACCCAAACGCCCAAAGGCAGGACTATCACTCCTAAGATTCAACCCCTATGCTTACATATACACATAATTCACATAGCCAACATGCTGACATGATCATGTTATCAAAGCGTCTAAACACATGCAGTCAAGCACACGCAATCAACCTCACACGGTGATGCAACCTCTTCCTACGGCTCTTAGGTATTCGAACCCAAAGCTCTGATACTAAGTTGTCACGTCCTAAACTCTAGGCCACATGAAACACCCATAAACAACCACACATATATCCAACCCGAGAATACACTCTTAAAGTAAACATACATGCATTGTATATAAATGCCGAACGACAAACATTACAAGGCTCCAACGCCGAGAAACATATATTAAGCATACATGATACAGATAAAAATAAAAAGGAAGACTATAACCCTTCCACCTCTCCAGCACCTCCAGATCAACTAGCGTGACTGGTACCTGAAGAAAAAAAAAATCCCACACTGTGAGCCAAAGCTCAGCAGAACCTAGATAGGCATGCAGTATAAATAAAATATGCTAGGAAATCAAAGTGCAGTTTTCGACAATTTTTCAAGCCTTGAAAACAGTTTTCACATGCAAACGAAAAAGCGAGGATACAAACCATCTTTTGACTCACTTACAAGAGCTTGAAAACAGTTTAAAAAGGGTTTTTAGATCACGATTCACACGACTCTTAAAGAAGTTTGAAAATTGGTCTATCTGTCCCATAATGCAGTACATGCAATCCATGATACATACAACCGGTCCTCACACACCGCAACCACATATCTAACAACCGGCCATCACACGCAGCAACCACAGTCCTAACACTGAGACAAAGGTCTGTACATAAATATACATTCCAGGGATAAAACCATATATTATGGGGTAAAACCATAGACCGAACCCCACGGTCTAGTCGACCAAACTCAAGAACTATGATCCAGTCGACTGAACATATGAGTTTAGTTGACTGAACGTATGAGTTTAGTCGACTGAACAAGCCCAAAAACTGTTTTTAAGCTACGGGTTCCACCTCCAAACCCCAAATCGAAGCCTCCAAACTCCCATACAACACCCTCGGACATCCACGCACCCAAGATAAATACCGAACCTTCGAAAGGGACTCTCGAAACACGATTTTATCCACCGAAATCGACGAAACACGGTTTTTAACCCAAAAACCCAACTTTACAGAAAATCAGATCTACAGCTATCTAACCGTTAAAAATACACCCGATTACACATAGCACCCTTATAAAATATACGGGTCTAGAATCCTACCTCAGTTAGTTAAAAACTCGATACCTCGATCCATGTGCAAAATTGAGCCTCGTCGGAATAAAATTCTGGCCGGATGGTTGCGTTGCCCATTGTGGCAAAAGCAAGGATTTGTTGTTGGATCGTTGAAAATCGAGCCCCGGGCCCCCGAGAACTTAGAGAGAAGGCAAAGAGAAAATATGAAGCTTGTTGAATAAGTTTTAAAAAATATCTTTATGAAAATATCTAATTCCAGATATTTATAAGCCTCTAAAATATCTTTTTTTTAAAATTTTTAAAATTCGCATCACAACGGCCCACGGCCTTGGGAACCTACCCCGCATGTATATCTAAACTCGATCATGCATCAAAACCAATAAAAACATGCTCAAACGAAAACACGTAACGCGCGTCTGAAAACGTCGAAAAAGAAAATTGGTCAGGGTCTCACAATCAGTGTTCTAAGACACCTAATGAGATAGAGAAGATGAAGGCAGTTCCTTATCCTTCGGAAGTAAGAAGTCTCATGTATGCTATGCTCTGCACTAGACCCGGCATCTGTTTTGCTGTTGGCATGGTTAGCAGATATCAGTTTAATCTAGTGCAGGATCATTGGACTGTAGTAAAGAATATAACTAAGTACCTGAAAAGGACTAAGGATTATATGTTGGTTTATCAGGCAGACAGTCTTGTACCTTTGGGGTACATAGACTCAGATTTTCAGTTAGACATAGAGTTTACATCAGGAGACAACTTTGTAGATCCTTTACAAAGAGCTTACTGGCCAAGACTTTTGATAGTCATGTAAAGGGCATGGGGGTCAGATGTTTGACAGCATGGTTCTGAGTATAAGTGGGAGATTATTAGGGTTCGTATACTAAAAACTATGTTTTTAGTATTTAATTTTATTTTTTAATAAAATTAATTTTTTATTTTATGAGAATATTTATGAGCAATGTATGTATATCATTTCTTTAATGTTATGCATGGATGTCCAATATTATGTATAATATTTAATTTGGTGTGTAGAGTATGGCTTGTAGACAGAATATCAAATTTTAGGTTTTTTCAGAATATAAGTTTTATGTTCACAATTTAGATGAAAATGAACAAACCATCGATATGACTGTAGCACAGAGTTTTAGTAAGCCTGTTTTGTTTATGAGGAATAGATAATAGCGTCGTCTATTGTTTTGACTCTCTATACTAGTACACTTTATGTGTATTAAACGAGACATTTGAGATAATTAATTTTATACTGACTATATAAATTAATTCACACCCCAAGATTATTATAAATAGTGCTTATCCTCTTAATCTTGAAATAATTATTGATTTGTGTATATTTAATATTTGTTATTTTGATTCATTAGAGGGTGCGATCTTTTATGGGTCTATATTCCCGGTGAGATGGATAGTGGTATTATTTATATGGCGAATATTAATTATTGACGGAATCCACGTTCCAAAAGATCGGGATTGGCGTTACCCCCTTAAGGAAGCTTATAAGTTTTGACCAGGCCAAACCCTGCAAGTGGATTTAATTATTTGGCTATCTAATAAGTTAAGCAGAAGGGCTTAAGGAATATCAAGATGCCGATTAAATTAAATTTTCATTAATTAAATTTAATTGGCGGATATCGAAAATCTTAACGTGGGGAGAAATGGTAAACATTTAATAAAAGGAGCTCAATGCCATATGGTTTTGAGATTATGGGTTAGAGTGCAATAATAATTCTTTAGTAATGTGAACTGTAATTCAATGTTTTATAAAAATTACAGAAACCGCTGCTGATTTTCCATAATTGCAGATACCACTATGAGGTTTGCTTAATTGCAGAAACCGCTGGTACATGTCTATGTTTCACTGTAAGTACTACTCATAATTACTCTCTAGGTCCCTATTGTAGCCCTATATATATGCGGGTAGGCTGAACCAGTTTCATACTTGTCTTCTAAGACTAAAATTGTCTTGGTTCTATCAGTACGAGTTTTCGGAGAATTATAGCCTACACTATATCCAGTAATCGCATAAGGGAATACAGTAGAAAATCTAACAGGTGATTCAACTTGGATTCAAATCGTAGTTGAAGATTTGATCGGTAAAATATATTCTTCTAAATTAACTTTGGATGCACGTGTTTTATTTTGATCGTTCGTCATTAAAAGTTTTATCTGGAGCCCGTTTTGGCGATTGCCCGTCTAGTTAATTTTTTCCGTTAATCGTTTGCAAAAACAAAGATCTTGGCAGTCTTGCCTCCAACATGTACGACTTTCATCACAAAACTTTTGAAAATTTTTGTTTTCAAATTCTCTACCGTGATCACTTCTAATACTTGAAATTTGAAAACTTTTTTCCTTTTGAATTCTCCGAGACAGTTTTGTAAAAGAGGCAAAGGTTTCGTCCTTATGAGCTAAGAATAGTACCCAAGTATATCTAGAGAAATCACTAATAATAACAAAATAATATCTTTTGCCTCCAAAGCTAAGAGTTCTTGCTAGACCAAATAAGTCCATGTACAATAGTTATAAGAGCCTAGAAGTAGAAATCACATTTTTGGATTAAAAAGAACTTCTTACTTCTTTGCCTTGTTGACATGCATTACAAATTTTGTCTTTTTAAAATATGTTTTGAGGTAAACCAATCACCAATTTCCTTTTTAAAAGTTTTAAAATCAAGTTCATGTGCGCATGTCCGAGCCTTCTATGCCACAACCAACTAGTATCACTTAAGGCAGCTAAACACTTAGTGTCATTTTTGGAAAGGTCATATAGATTGAAAGTGTAATATTTTCATGCATATGACCCTCAAAAATAATTTTGTTGTCAATTGAGTCTTCAATAACACACTTAGTAGATCAAAGACAACCTTATGACCTTTGTCACAAAGTTGGGTTATGCTATAAGAAGGTTATGTTTTAAATTATCAACAAGCAAAACATTTTTAATAGAAGGGGAATGAATTTTACCAATACGGTCAATTCCTATGATTTTACCCTTGATATTGTCACCAAACGTCACAAATTCACCATCTTTAAGCTTAAAAGATGCAAACATTAATTTGTTATATGTCATGTGTCTTGAGCAGACACTATCAAGATATCACATCTCCTCCTTAAATGAGGACTTGACACATACCTACAAATAGAATCAAGGTTGGAATTTTGGTACCCAAACTTTCTTGGATCCTTTGGTATTAATTCCATGTATGCATGTTCTCTTTGGAACCCAAACCCTCTTAACAGGTAAATCAAAATATTTTCTATGTGGATAATATGTGACACTATGTCCATACTCATAACAATGAAAGCAAGTTGCATTTGAGTGATTTGAGGATGTTTTAACAAAAATGTTGCTCAAGAACTTTTATTTTTTCTTAGGTTGATTTCCAATCCCAGCCTTATCAAAAATATATTTTTACATACCAAGATGTTTGTCCAAGTTTACTTTTCTAAGTGTAAAGTTGTGGACAATTTTTGTAAGGCCTTCAACATTTTCTTTTAAAACTTAGTTTTCATCATTTAAAGATAAAATCTATTTTGACAGTAAAAGTTTCTCTTATTTTAAAGTTTCAATGTCATAGGATGAGGAAAAAATCAAATTTTTAATAATAGAATTCTTAGCACCCATTTTTTTAATTCATTACGTAAATTTTCAAATGCAATTTGAAGTTCATCTAAAGAAAAAGATTCATTAGTTACATCATCATCTTCTTTGGCTATGAGGTAAAGATTAGCAACTTTATTTTTTTTTTCTTTTCATCCTCAGAGCTGCTATCATCACTCTCACCCCATACAACTGGTATAACCTTCTTGAATCCTTTCTTGAAGTACGTCTTGAGTTGGGGACACTTAGCTTTCACATGTCGAGGCTTCTTGTATTCATAGCATATGATCTTATCTTTCTTGTGATCATTCTTAAATTTGCTAAACTCTCCCTTGAACTTGTTGAGTTATCCTTTGTGCCTATTTGTCTTGAAGAATCTTCTTCCTTCTTGTTTCTTATGTCTAAGAAACCTTTTAAACTTTCATGTAATAAGGGCTAGATCTTCGTTTTCGTCACTAGTGGATTCTTCATTAGATTTCTCATCAAGAGTGGAGGACTTGAAGGCAATGCCCTTCTTTTTTTTTTGTCATCTTCTTCATCTACCTTGATGTTCATCTCATGAGTCATGAGTGATCTAAGAAGCTCCTCTAAACTAAGTGTATTGAGGTCCTTAGCTTCTTGAATGGCAGTGACTTTAGCTTCCCAACTTTTAGACATGCATCTAAGAATATTTCTTATGATCATCTCTACATTAGAGTAGATCTTCCTAAGAGATTTTAATCCATTTATAATATTGGTGAATCTAGTAAACATTTTAGAGATAGTTTCATCATGCTTCATTTTAAACAATTCATAATTATGAACTAGCATGCTTATCTTAGATTCTTTGACTTGGTTGATTCCCTCATGGTAATCTCAAGTCTATCTCAGATCTCCTTGGTAGTGTGACAGATGGAGATCCTATTGAACTCATTTAGGTCAAAAGCACAGTACAAGAGATTCATAACTTTGGCATTTTTTAAAATCTCCCTTATGTCATTTTTAGTCCATTC
Source organism: Heliamphora ciliata (assembly GCA_032360265.1). NCBI lineage: Eukaryota > Viridiplantae > Streptophyta > Magnoliopsida > Ericales > Sarraceniaceae > Heliamphora > Heliamphora ciliata. Next base: position 14,984 of record JAUMHN010301022.1, read on the forward strand.
ATTTTCAGGTTTAGGAATAATAGTTCCTTCAACAGTCTTGGTAGGTCTTTTGGGTTCATTCATGATAACCCTCCATAGGTCATAGTCTACGGCTTGAATGTAGATTTTTATTCTAGCCTTTCAATAATTATAATTTGTTCCATTGTGTTGGAGGCAAGAATGCCAAGATCTTTATTTTTGCAAATAATTAATGAAACAAATTAACTGGACGAGCAATCGCCAAAACAGACTCCAGATAAAACTTTTGATGATGAACGATTAAAATAAAACCTGAGCATCCGAAGCTAATTTAGAAGAATACATTTTTACCGGTCGAATCTTCAACTACGATTTGAATCCGAGTTGAAGCTCCTGTCAGATCTTCTATTGTATTTTCTTATGTGATTCCCGAATATAGTGTGGGTTATAATCCTCCGATAACTTGTACCGGCAGAACCAAGACAGGTTTAATCTTAGAAAACAAGTTATGAAATTGGTTCAACCTACCACATATATATAGGGCAATAGTAGAGACCTAAGGAGTAATTATAGTAAGACTTTCAGTTGAACACAGACATGTATCAGCAGTTTCTACAATTAAGCAAACCTCATAGTGGTATCTGCAATTATAGAAAACTAGCAGAGGTTTTTGCAATTTTTATAAAACACTGAATTACAGTTCACACTACTAAAGAACTATAATTGCACTTTGACCCATAATCTCAAGACCATATAACTTTAAGCTCATATTATTAAATGCTTAACATTTCTCTCCACGCTAAGATACTCGATACCTGCCAATTAAATTTAATTACTGACAATTTAATTTAATCGGCATCATAATAATCTTTAAGCTCTTCCGCTTAACTTATTTGACCGTCGAATACATAAATCTACTTGCAAAGTTTGATCTAGTCAAAACTTATAAGCTTCCTTTAGGGGGTATCGTTAATCCCGATCTTTCGGGATATAGATTTCGTCAATAATTAATATTCGCTATATAAATAATACCGCTATCCAACTTATTGAGAATATAAACCCATATAAGATCGCACCTTCTAATTAATCAAAACAACGAATATTAAATATACACAAATCAATAATTATTTCAGGATTAAGAGAATAAGATCTATTCATAATAATCTTAGGGTGCGAATTAATTTATATAGTTAGTATAAAATTAATTATCCAAAATATCCCGTTCAATACACACAAAGTGTACTAGCACAGAGAGTCGAAACAATAGACGACGCTGTTATCTATTCCCCGTAACCAAGACGGGCCTACTACAACTCTGTGTTACAGTCGTACTGATGGTATGTTCTTTTCCATTTAAACTATGAACATAAAACTTATATTCTGTAAGAACCTAAAATCTGATCTTCTGTGTGCAAGCCGTACTCTATATACCAGATTAAATACTATACTGAATATTGGACATCCATGCATAACATTAAAGAAATGATACACATATATTGCTCATAAAGATTCTCATAAAATAGAAAATTAATTTTTTTTAAAAATAAAATTAAATACTAAAAATATGATTTTTAGTATACCAACCCTAACAATATAGACCATAACTTCTCTTCTCCTAAAACCCTTCAACAAAATGGAGTTGTTGAGAGAAAGAATAGGACTTTTGAAGAAATGGCCAGAACCATGCTATGTGAGAACAATCTACCAAGATACTTTTGGATCGAGGCTGTAAGCACAACTTATTTTATCGTAAACAGAGCCATGATTCGAACTTCTCTCAAGAAAATCCTATATAAGCTATGGAATGGAAGAAAACTTAACATTAGTTATTTTCATGCCTTTGGGTGCAAATATTTTGTTTTGAATAACAACGAAGAATTTTTGGACAAGTTCGATGCAAAATTTGATAAAAGTATTTTCTTAGGTTATTCTTTATCTAGTAAAGCTTGTAGAGTTTTCAACAAAAGGACTCTAGTTGTTGAAAAGTTTATATATGTTTTTTATGAAGCTATCCTCGATTCTTTCAAGGAATTTTGTGATGATAACTTGGTTGACATAGAAAAGGATGTTGAGAACATCTTTATCAAGGACCAAGAAAAACTAAATCACGAGGAAGCTACAAATGAGCAACAAAATGAGGTTTAACAAGTTGATAGCACTTCCAATCTTGAAAATCTATATTTGCCTAAAGAATGGAGTGCTCAAGGTCATCCAAAAGACTTGATCATTGGTGACCCATTTCAAGGTATCAAAACTAGATCATCTCTGCATAATATTTGTAGTAATTTAGCATTCATTTTCTAGGCTGAACCAAAATGTTTTCATAAAGCTAAAAACGATGAGTTTTGGACATATGCTATGCAAGAAGAGCTAAACTAATTTGAAAGAAACAAAGTTTGGACTTTAGTTCTAAAAACTAAGAAACACTCCATCATTGGTACAAAATGGATTTTAGAAATAAAATGGATGAGAATGGAGTAGTTCTTATGAACAAAACTCGATTGGTAGTTCAAGGTTAAAAAATATAATGACGAATTTTATTTTTCTCGCTAAAATTGATCTTTTCGCGAGAGAATATCAATTTCGTCACTAATACATATCCATTTCGTGATGAATTTTAAATTTTGTCAAAAAAGGTTTTTTAATTATTTGTGAGGAGAATATTTCGTCACAACATGTGTCTCTTTTGTGAAGAGATCTATTTTTCGCCACAAAAAACTCTTTAATTTTTGGTGACGAAAATATTTTGTCTTAATATTTGGTTTTTATGACGAAATTTATATTTTCATCACTAAAAAATCTTTAGTTATTTACTACAAAATTAATTTCTCACCGGTACTTGTTTATTTTATAAGAATTATAATTTTTCCTTATAAAATAATAATTTATAATTGGCGCCCCCTTTCTCCCTTCACTCCCGCCCCCTTCTCATCAGCCAACACTCCCACCCTTCTCCCTTCTCCCTTCTCCCTTCTCCCTTCTCCCTTCACTCCCGCCCTTCTCCCTTCACTCCCACAAAACCCTAGCCCTTCTCCCTTCACTCCCGCCCTTCTCCCTTCACTCCCACGAAACCCTAGTTCCATTGGCTTGCATAATCGACTTCCACCACTGCCCACCATTGCATAAACCTATCTTTTCTCCTCCAAACCCCGTCGTTGTTGCTGCAACGACTCCGCGATGCTCTGCGCTGCCGCCGTTGAACTGCTCTGCGTCGTTAAACTTGTCTACGCTGCTGCTATTCTCAAGTCAGGTCTCTTTTTCTCTCTCTTAATATGTTTCTACATATTCGTAATAATTGTGCATGCATATGATCTATTTATGTTTAACTGCTCTGCCTGCTATTTCTTTATATACCCTTTTTGTTCTTTTAATTGGGTTCTATCTAATCATTGATAATAGGGTTGTTGATATAATCACTTGAATGGGTAGTAAAGTTTGTTGAACGTGGTTCAACTTTGGGTGATTGATTCTTGGTTTATTTGAAACAATAAAACGATTGGGGATGATGCTTTTTCCTGGTTGGGAATTAATTTTGTCTCTCTTTGGGGATTCTAAACCTTTTGATTGTGTTTTATTTTTTCCCCCATTTGTAAATAAGAATTCATTGATCATCTGGATAATGGG
>JAUMHN010301130.1:0-42778 GCA_032360265.1 Heliamphora ciliata
AAAAACTTGACTTTAGAGTTTAAAATGGAGCAAACAAAGCCGATATATACACGGACTTAAGGGGGGTGGGAGTGGGGGATGGGAGCGACTGTCTCTCCAAAATTTTGTAAAAACTCACTATTATAGTAGTATTAATTTAAAATATTTCATGATTATATAAATTCATTCTTTTAAGATTCTTTTAAAAATTTACAAGAACAATTCACCCAGTCTAAAATAAAATCTTGCGTCCATCCCTACATATATATTTATAAAATTGGAAAAATAAAACATAAAAACCAAGAAAAGTAAAAAAATAAAAAAGATCATACCAGTGTACCATTGCTTTTGAAGGCTTTTAGCGTTGTAGACATTGGTAAAAGACTCCAAGAAAGCCGAATCTTTGGTGCCATTTATGCCGTTGTTGTAAAAATTGTCACCAGTTGAGATTACGAAATCTATCCGCAACTTCTCTCCGATCATTCCCATCTGTGGAAACATCACAAGAAATTAACATCTACCCAACCACCAAACATTTAAATTAAGCCCCATTTGATAATGTTTACATTTTTTTAAAATTTTTGTTTATAATAAATCAAAATATATTTTATTTTTTAAAAAATAAAAGCAAAAGCACGTTTGGCAAATTTATGATTTGTTTTGTAAAAAAATTGAAATAAGTAAGGGATGGTCAGAGGAATTGTTAGCAGAAAGAAATCACCCAAGAAAATTATTGAATATGTGAATGCTTATGACGGTGGAGTATAATGATAGGCGATTACGGTTAGAGGTGGTTTGGCAACAATGGCCGATGATGGTCAAAATTTAATAAATTTTGAAAAACTATTTTCATGTTTTTGGAAATGAAAATGCGTGTACAACAAGCATGTTTTCATTCTTAGTTCGTAATGTTTTGAAAAATAAAAACAGAAAACAGCAACACATGTTTGATTATGTTTTATGTTTGTTGTTTGCTATTTTTGTTTCCAAGAAATTTGTAAATTGTAAATAAAAAATATTTAACGTTTGTTTTTATTTTTTTTCTTCAATAAAAAAAAATTTAAATTTACTAAATTTTACAAAACATACTCTTCAACCACATCTAATCACTCTCACATTCGGCTACTATCATCAGTCATGACCTCTAACAATCACCTAGAATGATGAATATACCTACTTTCATTTACTAACTCCGATAATTGGTGACCATCTATGCCAACTCTCCCTAGATCACCTTCAACACTACCACTCTCACCTTCGATGACTCAATTCGTATTGAAGGCTCTCTCTGGCTACCCTCAATTTTTTCAAAGTTAAAACATTAGTGTGTCAAACTATAAAATAAACTTAAACGCTTTCTTAAGTTTTAGTTTTAAATTCAAATAGATGTATCTTATGTGGTGTATCATCACCGTGTTGACACATGTACTCAAGTAAATATTGTTGTGTTTTAATTTTTTAAAAGTTCAAAACTTTCAACCTGTTTGTCCAACGGTTCTTTAATCAAGAGGTGTGTCTTGTGGCTTGGTGCCTTTTGCAAAGAGGCACATGTTTGCTAATATAAGGCAAGTTCTATATGTGTTTAAATATACTTTTCAAGTTCACAAATCTCACTATTTCTCTTGCTTTTCTTTATATATATTATTTTTGGACAATTTCGATCATAGATAAGTTCATATTCCTTCTAATTTGTGCAAATATTAGAAGGTTTGGCCGTAATTTGGGTTGAATCTTAGGACTGTGAATTGTTCGTAAAAAACCTTCACGTAAGAAGACAATAACAGTATTAGGACAGCAAATTGTGTCTCTCTCATCACATGCCAATTATTTTTTTATATTTAATAACTATATATATATTCTATTTAATAAATTTATTTTATTTAAGAAACAATCAGTTTTTTTTAAGAGTTAAATAGATCAGAATACATATATTTTGCAAAACAATTTTTTAATAACAAATATCAAATACGAATCTTTGCTGGGGAAATTCATTTCAGCAACCAAAAAAAACTTTGTATTGTGCTAATTTAATTGGTCTCAGAGCACTTTTTTCCCGCATCATTACTTCAACTCATATTATTTCCTCCTCACCAATTTCAGCCCCTACCTTAACTCCCAGAGTCAGCTCTCTTCTTCCTACACTCAGTGTCTTCTTCTCCTTTACCTTTCACCAATGTTCATCATTAATTTCTTCACTATCAAGCTCATTTATACTATCTATCACTACAAGAAAACTCAGTTAGTCCCGTTTCTTCATAGACAATGCCTTCTTGGCTATGCTGATAGTGTTGGAAAAATGGGTTTTAAATATATTTGAACATGATTTTTAGTTAACTTTGAAATTAAATATTTTTAGATTGAATTAATCTTTTTTGATGATTCCAAGTCCTAATATGTTCATCTACATGAGTAGAGTAATCATGAATTTTGTAATTTTCAAAATCGTTAACGGGTAAATGAAAAATTGACTTCAAAAGTATGTCATTGAAAATGGCAAAAGATGATAACTTTGCTTTAATCCAACATTGGTTGGGAGAAGGGTAGATAAATGGCTTATATATCCAACCTTGGTCTAAGGGGTGTGGCTCTTGAGGGTACCTAGTTTTATATAAGAGGGGGGACCTACTAAGGGGTGGGTTCGACCCAAACCACGCTCACGGTGCTGTCGTCGGTCGTGCCATGGGTTGCGAGTTGGGTCAACTTTTATCTTTTTGCGAAAAATTTATTTAGTTAAATTTTTGATTTTGAAAAATTTAATTAATTATAATTTGAGATTCAGTTACCGTTTTTGACCATTAGAAGTTTGAATGAACCGTTGGAGTCTGAAACGGGTTCACGCCTGTTGGGCGGTCCAACTGCCAGGTCGAACCGGTTTGGAGACTGTTCGGGTCGGATCGAACAAGCACCAGCCAAGCCTATTTAAAGGTTGCTTCTCTACCAATTTTAATAACTCAACTCCCGAATTCCTCCCCTCCTTTTGTGCTTTTGTTTTCGCATATTTTCTGTATTCTCGACTTTCTAGAAAGAGAGAGTTTAAACACAATTTCGGTTCGTTGAGCCTTTCGATTGCTGTACTGATTCTGAAAGCTGTCAATCATTGTATCGTGGGAGGCATACGCCATTCAACTCAAAGCATCGAAGTGAAGGCGCTTTTGTCTTAAGGACATCGTGTCAAACATGAGCCTCAATCTATCACGTCTGTAAGAGGTTCTTTTATTTTTGGTATTTCCAATTTTACATTTTCTCTGCAATTCTATTTCTTGGATTTCTATTTTTTGTCTTTTTACAGTTTTTGTTTTACTGCTTTCTGTACACTACTGTTTGATTGGTTTTACCCAATAGATAGCTTTCATCCGTGTGGTTCTCCAACTATAATTAGCGATATTGCCCCCATTGAGAACTTTGCATTTTAAGCCTGCATCACTCAAAATCATCTTTTGATGAGTGTCCTTATTGCTTCATGATCTAAAGGCGTCCTTCCTCTTGTTGCTGGTTTTCTAAAATCTCATGCCATTTGGCATATTCTTAAATTAGGACTCGCCTCTCCTTCTCATTCTCGCATATTACATATTTATATGAAACTTCAAAATATCAAACAAGGTGATCTCACTGCCACACAATATCTCCACCACGACAAACAATCTCCGATGAACTCTCAATCGAACATTATCTTTCACCATCAGACTTTAATCTTTATACTTTCAATATCTATAATCCTATATTTTAAGACCTTATGAAATCGCTTGCAACTTGGCCTTAACCAGTCTCCTATTTCGAATCACATAACTTGCCCCCAATTCACGAGTTTATGCATTCAATAAGCTTCCTTTCTTTATCTCTTTCTGATAACTCTAAAGCATCTCCATAGGATAATCTTGCTTCTCATATCTCTTCCAACCGTGGTTATGGGTATCGCAATGGCTGCAATCATGGGCATGGGGGCCACCATACTAATTTTGTTGAAGAGGTAAAGAAAATCCATCAACATGATAGACGGATCAAGACAGGTCGATTCTTGTATTGTCTCAAAGATTATAGTAAAAAGTGTGAGCTCGTAGACGTAAGCTGTGAGACCTGATTTCGTTTCTTTTTCATTAAATATATTCGACGTGTTTATTTATGCTTATGTGTCGTAGAATAGCATGTATATATGTGTTTTACGCTTATTCGGGTTTAAAAATGCATGTTGGGTAGGATCCCGGGGCTGTTGGGCGTTGTGATGCGAATTTTAAAAAAAAGAAGATATTTTTTGGCGAGCCCATAAATATCTAGCTTTAGATATTTTTAAAAGCTATTTTCAAAACTTCTCAACTAAGTTTTTTTTTTTTGGCTCTGCCTTTTCTCTAACTTCTCGAGGGTTCGGGACTCGATTTTTGACGATCCAACTGCTGATCCTTGCTATTGGCATCGGAAGTTACGCATTCATTCGAATAGAATTTTATTCTGGAAAAATTTGATGTTGCACGTAATTTGAGGTGTCGAATTTTTGACTTAACAAGGTAGGATCCTAGACTGTCATGTCTTAAAGGGGTGCTATGTGTAATCGTATGTGTTTTTACCATCTAAAAATGCATGAAAAATCGATTTATGTTCGAAAAGTCGAGTTTTGGTTCAAAATCGTTTGCGGTTGGATGAAATGGGTTTGGTTGGACAAAAAGATTATTGTTTAAGTGTTTCTTTTTGGCTTCCTTTGAGGTTATGGGCTTGTGTATGTTCGTGAATGTCAAAAATATGTGAGTTAGTGAGTTTGATTTGAGTTTGAATGGTGGTTGGCTTTAAATTGCAGCAAAAAGATCAGTTCTCGGCGCAGGACCACTCGAGGGACCACTCTAGTGGTCTAGAAGGCAGTCTTAGGATGTTCTTAGGTTGCCAGATCGCTGGACAGACCGCTCGAGCAGCCTAGCCCGCAGTCTGGTTTTGCTGGTTGAAAAATTATTTTTAAAATTGATGTATCTCTCTCATTCGGACTCCAAATTAGGTCATTGTTGTACTCAAATTAAAGCCCCAGAAGTCTTCTTTCCAATGACACCACTCTCACAATAAAACTCTTTTTGTAAAAAAAGTTATGACCAAAAGAGTGAGAGTATGTCAAATTCTTTTAACCGTTTTTCATCTATTTTAGGCCAAATGTCTTGGAAAAGCTTATTTTTCTTCCTTATTGAAACTTTTTATCAAATTTCTTGTTCCTTGAGATTTTGTTTATGGATGCATGGCAGTTGGCTATTGGGTCTTTTATACGTGTTTAATATATAATTGTTTGAAATATTTTCATAGTCGAGCTACGGGTTAGTTTTTATATGATTCTATAGATGTACCGTGACAGTGTTTGGATTGGGTGCTTCTTCTCTCAGTTGTAATCCGTAAAGGGCATGATGGGTGCTTCTTCTCTCAATTTTAGCTTGTAAAAAGTCGGTTGTCCCGTGTGTGGCTGCGTTGTTGTAACTCCGTATAGAACTTGTCATTTCTAACATGTCTTAAATGATTCAGGGATAAGTAATGAGTAGGAGTCTATAGTTGTTGCATTTGTCCTTGGATGACAGAGTTGGTACATAGGAATCATCATCTTTTCCTTGGCTGTGTGTTCTGAGTGAAAAATAACATTTTGTTACTGTTTTTCGTTAACTAATAAACGTTATATGCATTATTGAATGCTTGGTTTTGAGGATGGAAAACTTAGAGTTTTATGAAGTAAAATCGTTTTGAGACTCATGTGGATGAGTTGAGTTTATACTACGTGATTGCATATCCTACTTTACTACATCATAGTCTATTTCTATTGGGTTACGGCTCATGTAGTGGAATTTATTGAAACCTTCTTCAGGTGTTGATGATCACATGGAGATGATCTGGTTATGACTGTGGTGGCGGAAGACTTCTATATAGTTTTTCCTTTTTGTTATGCAAACATGTATCATGTGTTACCCGTTTCTGAAAGCGTGTTTTGTAAGCCTTGAGACTGTATATTATATATGTATGAGTAGGTTTGCATGTTACATTGAGAGATGAACCTTGGGTACCTTATTAATTCTAAAAGCTGTAATCTTTTTGAATGATTATTTTACCAGTAAAACCCTATCTTTTTATAAAATGGTGGTTTAGTGAGCTTTTTACATGACTCTAATTTTTGAGGCTTGACAACATAGTATCAGAGCTCTGGGTTCGAATACCTAAGAACCATGAGAAGAGGGAGCATCACCTTGTGAGGATGATTGCGTGTACTTGATTGCATGTGTTTAAGCATTTTTATAACATGAGCATGATAACCTGTTGAGTATGATAGTTTGTGTATATGTGAGTATGGAGGTTGGACCTTAGGATTGATTAATCTTGCCTTCGGGCATTTGGATTAACAAATTTGGAAGCCAAGTTAGAAATGCATTTGGTCGACGTGTTTTCTAGTAAAGAATCTAAGTAGGTTATCCAAATTGATGCATTAGTCTTGTCGGTTCTCCTCGGTATGTGATGTGGGATGTGTTTATATAATCTTGGATGGTTATGTATTAGCATGATTATGTTTTTATGTTAATAATAACATGTTGTATATGAAAGCTTATCCTGTTATGTTACTTTCGTATAGAGTTATGTTCATGCGGGGAGAACGAGGCCGTAGTCAAGACCGTGGCTGTGATTCAGGCCAAAGGGACGTGCCAGTCCCAGATGTTGGGGATGCTAAAGCTCCCCAAGGACCTATTGATGGGGTAGATCTGTTGCGTGAGATAGTAGGCTCCATCCGGCAGCTGGCCAAGGCTGCTAGGGGTAGGGAGAGCGTACCCGAATCGAGGGTGATGATCGCAATGCGGGAGTTCCGACGTCTTGACCCCCTTACCTTTTTCGAGGATCCCAACCCCACGGTAGCCACTAAATGGCTGGAGCTGGTGACCAGGAGAGTTACATTCACTGCATTCCAGCTAAGGGGGAGTGTTCATGCATGGTGGAAGTTCGCCAGGACTACAGTGGGAGACACTTGGGAGGCTTTTGCGAAGGTATTTCTGGAGAAGTATTTCTCGAAAATCATGAGAGATTGTTATAGAGAGGACTTTCTTTTTCTTATTTAGGGGACGATGACAGTAGTCCAGTATGAGGCTGAGTTTACCAGCCTGTCCCGGATTGCACAAGAGATTGTGGCGACATAGGAGTTTCATGCGAAGAGGTTCGAGAGGGGTTTGAGACCCGCGATCCGAGATAAAGTGGCGGCATTCATGATGCGTGTATTTACAGACTTGGTGGAGATGGCCATCACTGTGGAGGATACCCTGAATGAGACGCACAGGGTTAAAAAGAGTAGGAGCCAGTAGGGCGGTGGAGAAGCCCAGTCTTAGGGGCACAAGAGGAAGCGCCACAAGACGTCTAACCCGAGTTCTCATCCTGCGGGATCATATTAAACCCAGTTTTCTACACCTACATCTTCAGTGGCCTCGACAGGAAGGCCGAAGCAGAGAGAGCCTATTTGCTATCGATGCGGACAGCCAGAGCATTGTTCACCTGAGTACCCGCAGAAGGGCCAGTTTCAGAATTCAGCGCCTGTCCAGTCACAGGGGAGAACCCACTAGTATGTTTTGGGTGCAGTCAGTCTGGGCACATTCGTAGAAGCTATCCCCAAGGAGAAAGTGTTCAGAGTGCGACGAGAGCACCAGTTGTTCCATCTGCACAGAGATGACAGACTTCTCAGCAACCTAGGGCTCATACGTCTAGGTTTGCAGAAAGAGGTGCCTTAGCACAGTCTGTGAGTCAGTCGACGTCCCAGGAATATAGTGGGCAGACCAAAGCACCTCAGGGCAGAGCTTATGTCCTTGCTGATCCCAGTGCTTTCAAAGCACCGGTCGTGCCCGATGCTATAGCTACTCCATCAATGATTAAAGGTATTCTCTCAGTATATAGATCATGGGCCAGTGTTCTTATCGATACAGGAATATCGCATTCCTTATTTCCTCTGTTTTTGCATCTACATTGGGGTTGGAAACTGACTCGTTGGGTAATGCCTTGAGCGTAGAGACCCCAGTCAGTGAGAATGTGGTGTTGAGTCGAGTTTGTAGATCCTGCGAGTTGGGGGTCGCTGGTCGTTGTTTAGAGTTTTACTTTATCATTCTAGACCTAACCACATTTGATGTCATCCTAGGGATGGACTAGTTGACCATCTATCGTGCCTTTATAGATTGTGATCGTCGGAGGGTATCTATTTGTACGTCGGAGGGTGATTGCTTCTGTTTCATGGGCGATCGGGATGAGGGTTTAGTGTCCATGCCCGGTGTTATTCGGAACCGGGGAAACCTAGGTTTCCCCTTTTCAGCTCTTAGGTTGGATGAGACAGTTAGAGTTCGAGGGGAGTTACCCCATGTGGTTTGTGATTACCCAGATGTCTTTCTAGACGATCTGTTCGAGCTGCCATTGAGTCGTGCGATAGAGTTTTTTATTGATTTGGTTCAAGGAGCTCTTTCCATTTCTATGCCATCTTATCATTTTGTACTGATCGTGTTACGAGAACTCAAGGTACAGCTTCAAGAGTTGCTGGGGAAGGGATTTGTATGTCCGTGTACGTCACCGTGGGGAGCTCCAGCTCTTTTTGCTAAGAAGAAGGATGGGTCCCTGAGGCTATGTATAGACTACCGGAAGCTGAATCAGGTAATGGTGAAAAACAAGTGTCCTATTCTGAGGATTGATGACTTGTTTGATCAGTTGAAGGGGTCGAGCTGCTTTTCAAAAATTGACTTGAGGTCAGGGTACCATCAGCTGAGGATTAGGGATTGGAACATAGCGAAGACCGCCTTTCGGACTCGTTATGGTCATTATGAGTTTCTAGTTATGCCATTCGGTTTAACAAATGCTCCTGCGCCATTTATGGGTTTGATGAACCATATCTTCCACCCATATCTAGACAGCTTTGTGGTAGTGTTCGTGGATGATATCCTGATTTATTCACCCATGAGAGAGATGCACGAGGAGCATCTGAGTCTTATCCTACAGCTTTTGAGAGAGCATCGCTTGTATGTGAAGTTCAAAAAGTGTGAGTTTTAGATGTCAGATGTGAGATTTGTTGGGCACGTGGTGTCGAATGATGGAGTGTCTGTGGATTCTTCGAAGACTGATGCAGTGATGGATTGGGAGCGACTGAAGAACGCCTTTGAGATCCGCAGTTTTCTAGGTTTGGCAGGTTACTATTGGCAGTTTTTGAAGGATTTTTTTAGACTTGCAGCATCGATGACGTGTCTTACGAAAAAGTGAGTCATGTTTGTGTGCAGCGAGTCTTGTGAGTCAGCATTCCAGGAGTTGAAGATGAGATTGACTAGTGCACCTGTGTTTATTATTCCTAAACGAGGTTTAGGTTACATAGTATACTGTGACGTGCCACATGATGGTCTGGGTTGTGTTCTGATGTAGGGAGGTAAAGCTGTGGTTTACGGGTCTCGATAGTTGAAGACCCATGAGAAGAACTATCCGAGACACGATATGGAGTTGGAAGCCGTGGTCCTTGCTTTGAAGACATGGCGGCACTACCTTTCTGGTGACCACTTAGAGGTCTTCTCTAATCACAAGAGCTTAAAATACTTATTTTCGTAAAAAGACTTAAATCTACGCCTATGACGATGGATGGAGTTATTGGAAGACTATGACTTTGACTTGCAGTACCATCTAGGGAAGGTCAATGTTGTAGCCAACGCTCTTAGTAGGAAACCTCATGGTACATTAGCTTCCATGGCTATGCGAGAGTGGGGTATGCTTGGAGACATTGGTGAGTTTGATCTGTATCTCAGGGAGACATGGATGGGTGCGACCTTATTTTCAGTAGCTTCACGGTCTACATTGGTGGCACGCCTGCTAGAGGCTCAACAGACAGATCAGGAGGCTCAGATGATACGAGATCGTATTGCTAGTGGGAAGGACACTACAGGATGGGTTGTGAGTCCAGATCAGAGTTTGAGATTGACAGGGAGATTATTTGTACCAAAATTGTGTTGGGCTGAGGTGCTACATGATTTTCATCATTCACGTCTTGCAGTGCATTCAGGAGGTATGAAGATGTATCGCGATCTGCGCCGATAGTTCTGGTGGATAGAAATAAAGAGGAATGTGATCCGATTCGTTTCTCGGTGCCTTACTTGTTAACAGATGAAGGCGAAACACCAGAGACCGATAGGATTGTTACAGTCATTGCCGATATCTGAATGGAAGTAGGAGAATGCCATGATAAATTTTGTATTAGGACTTTCTAGATCGCCGAAGGGACACGATGCTGTTTGGGTTGTGGTTGATAGGTTGACGAAGTCTGTACACTTTCTTCCCATTCGCGTGAAGGATTCGATGGACAGACTGGGTAGGTTGTATGCCCGCGAGATAGTTTGACTACACGGAGTACCTGTGACTATTGTTTTTCATCGAGGCCTGCGCTTTACATCGCGCTTTTGGCAGAATCTTCAGGTGGCTTTATGGACGAGCTTGACGTTAAGTACAGCTTTTCACCCACAGATAGACGGTCAGTTTGAGAGGACCATACAGATTTTAGAGAACATGTTGAGAGCCTGTGTACTTAATTTTTGGGGTTCTTGGGAAGATCACCTACCGTTGGCAGAGTTTGCATATAACAATAGTTATTAGTCCAGTATTGGGATGGCACCGTATGAGGCTTTGTAGGGTAGGCCGTGTTGGTCACCTGTGTGTTGCACAGATGTGGGAGAGACCACAGTTTTGGGACTTGACTTGGTGCGGGAGATGACAGAGAAGATTGCAGTGATTCGTCAACGTTTGGTGATAGCTCAGAGTCGCCAGAAGAGCTATGCAGATCAGAAGAGGAGATTGTTGGAGTTTGTAGTGGGGGACCAAGTGTTTCTAAAAGTCTCGCCACGCAGAGGTCTAATGAGGTTTGGCCATAGCAGAAAGCTATCACCGCATTTCATTGGACCATTTGAGATCCTTAACAAGATTGGGGAGATAGCATACCGTTTGGCTTTACCACCTCAGTTGGTGTCTGTGCACAACGTGTTTCACGTTTTCATGCTTCGAAAGTATGAGCCTGATCCGTCACATGTTCTAGATTGGGCTAAGTTGTAGGTAGATGAGGATGTTACACATGAAGAGTGACTGGTGAAGATTCTGGACATAAAGGAACAAGTGTTGAGGGGGAGGACCATTGCTTATGTTAAGGTCCTTTGGCTTCATAACGGGGTTGAGGAAGCGATTTGGGAGCTTGAGTCTGGGGCTCGTGCTAGATACCCATAGTTGTTTGCATTAAAACCTTGTAGCAAATTTTGGGGGCAAAATTCCTTAAGAGGGGAAGAGTTGTGAGACCCGATTTCGTTTCTTTTTCGTTATATATATTTGACGTGTTCATTTATACTTATGTGTCGTAGAACAACATGTATATATGTGTTTTACGCTTGTTCGGGTTTAGAAATGCATGTTGGGTTGGATCCCGGGGCTGTTAGGTGTTGTGATGAAATTTTTTTTTAAAAAAGAATATATTTTCAAAACATTTCAACTAAGTTTCCTTTTTTTGGCTCTGCCTTCTCTCTAACTTCTCGGGGGCCCGGGCTCGATTTTTGGCGAATCAACTGCTGATCCTTGCTATTGGCATCGGGAGCTACGCATTCATCCGGATGAAATTTTATTATGGCAAAGTTTGATTTTGCACGCGGTTCGAAGCGTCGAGTTTTTGACTCAACGAGATAGGATCTTAGACTGTCATGTCTTAAAGGGGTGTTACGTGTAATCGTATGTGTTTTTACCATTTAAAAATGCATAAAAAATTGATTTATGTTCGAAAAGTCAGGTTTTGGTTTAAAATCGTTTTTAGTTGGATGAAACGGGTTTGGTTGGACAAAAAGGTTATTGTTTAAGTGTTTCTTTTTGGCTTCGTTTGAGGTTATGGGCTTGTGTATATCTATGGGTTTCAAAAGTATGTGAGTTGGTGAGTTTGATTTGAGTTTGGATAGTGGTCAGCTTTAAATTGTAGCAAAAAGATTAGTTCTCGGCGTAGAACCGCTCGAGAGACCGCTCAAGCGGTCTAGAGGGCGGTCTTGGGATGTTCTCGGATTGCTAGACCGCTGGACAGACCGCTTGAGCGATCTAACCCGCGGTCTGTTTTCATTGGTTGAAAAATCATTTTTAAAATTGATGTATCTCCCTCATCTGGACTTCGAATTAGGTCATTTTTGTACTCAAATTGAAGCCTCGAAAGTATTTTTCCAATGACACCACTCCACAATAAAGTTCTTTTGTAAAAAAAGTTATGATCAAAAGAGTGAGGGTATGCCAAATTCTCTTAACCGTTTTTTTCTTCCGTTTTAGGTCAAATGTCTTGGAAAAGCTTATTTTTCATCCTTATTGGAACTTTTTATCAAATTTTTCATTCCTTGGGAGTTTGTTTGTGGATGATGTGGTGGTTGGCTATTAGGTCTTTTATACGTGTTTAATGTATAATTGTTTAAAATATTTTTGTAGTCGAGCTATGGGTTAGTTTTTATATGATTTTATAGATGTACCGTAACAGTGTTTGGATTGGGTGCTTCTTCCCTTGATTGTAATCCGTAAAAGGCATGGTGGGTGCTTCTTTCCTTGGTTTTAGCCTGTGAAGAGCCGATTGCCCCCGTGTGTGGCTGCGCTGTTGTAACTCCGTATAGAACTTGTCATTTCTAATAGGTCTTAAATGATTCGGGGATAGGTAATGAGAAGAAGTCTATAGTTGTTGCCTTTATCCTTGGATGACAGAGTCGTTACATAGGAATCATTATCTTTTCCTCGGCTGTGTGTTCCGAGTGAAAAATAACATTTTGTTACTATTTTTCGTTAACTGCTAAACGCTATATGCATTGTTGAATGCTTGGTTTTGAGGATGGAAAACTTAGAGTTTTATGAAGTAAAACTATTTTGAGACTCATGTGGTTGAGTTGAGTTTATACTATGTGATTGCATATCTACTTTACTGCATCGTAATCTATTTCTATTGGGTTTCAGCTCACGTAGTGGGATTTGTTAAAACTTTTTTCTGGTGTTGATGATCACGTGGAGATGATCTAGTTATGACCATGGTGGCGGAAGACTTTTATATAGTTTTTCCTTTTTGTTATGCAAACATGTATCATGTGTTGCCTGTTTCTGAAGGCGTATTTTGTAAGCCTTGAGACTGTATATTATACATGTATAAACAGGTTTGCATGTTACATTGAGGGATGAGCATTGGGTACCTTATTAATTCCAAAAGCTGCATTCCTTTTGGATGATTGTTTTACCAGTAAAACCCTATATTTTTACAAAATGGTGATTTGGTGGCCTTTTCACGTGACCCTAGTTTTTGGAATGTGACATAAGCACAACTTGTCAAATCACGTAAATTTGTGTCTCGTGATCTTATAGTTATTTTCTTGCTCGTTTCTTTCTTTTATGCCTTGTGCGGCATCTTGTGGGTAAGATTATGTGTCCTGGATAATGCCTAACAATTGATATTAAAGCAATATTGTTCTGATTGTTTTTCCAAACAAGTTTTTTCCCTGCTAATTCTTGTCATAACTCTTATCGTGGTGATCATCGAAACTCTTCCATCGATTCCATCCCTTGGTGTCAAATTTGCAATGGAAATGATCGTATAGCCCTGAATTGCTATCATCATTACAATTACAATAGTGCTCCATCAATGCAAATGGCCTCCTACTCGAACCACTCAGCTCTTTTAGTTAATTGGTTTCCTAATACGGGGGCTGCTCATCATGCCACACCCGATCTTGCAGCCCTATCTGATAACGATAATTATCACAAGTTTGAGCACCTTTGAGTTGGTAATAGTAACGATCTTTTAATTTTCAAAATTACCAAACCACCATTACTACTCTCGTCCACTCTTTCCATCTCTTCGACATTTTAAATGTTCTTATGCTTACAAAGTCTCTCATTTCAATTTCATAATTTGGTGAAGATATATAACTATGTTTTCTTTAAATTTTATCCTGCACACTTTTTATCAAAGATTAAGCCATCGAGAAAATTCTACTATGCAGGGAGAATGAATTAGGCCTCTAGAAGCTCTCTTCCACCACTTCATCACATCCATCTGCTCGTCTAGCTGAGGAAGTTGATCTTGTTTGTTGGCATTGCCGCCTTGGGCATCCTCATCACAATGGTGTCCGTCAAATTCTTGTTCAGAGTAAATTGCCTTGTTATTCAAATAAAAGGTTGTCATTGTGATGTGCCTGTTTGTTAGAGAAATCGTGTTGACTCTCATTGTCGGTAACAAAGTCAATTTTTTAAGATAATTAAAATTTATTTTCAGTAATATTTGGGCTCCTTCCTCCATGCTATCTATCAATGTACATCATTTTTTTGTGATGGTTCTTGATGTTTAATCAAGATATCTATGGTATTATCTCATTTTATATAAATATGAAGCTTTTTAAATTTTTATTCAACTCAAAGTCATAGTTGAACGTCACTTATACTACAATTGAACAAATTCACATTGATTGGGGGGAATATCTGTCCCTTCATTTTTCAAACAATGCGGCATCATACATCGTTTCTCTTGTCATTATACACATGAATAAATGGAAAAATTGAATGTCACAACTAACATGTTAAAATAGGCCTTGCTTTACTTGCCCATGGCTTCTATTCCTCAAGAATTATAGCATTTTGCCTTTGCAATGGCAGTTTTTTTTGATTAATCAACTTCTATCCTAAGCCTTTCTAAATCTTTTCCTTATGAGTTGTGTTTATTTCACAAGAGGATTTGTTGATCCTCAACATCCTAATGATGAGTGTAAACTTTGCAAATCTTTATATGGTCTCAAGCAAGCACCTTGGCCCCAGTTTCTTTGGCTAATCTAACTTTCTTATCTTTTATGATTTTATTGCTTCTAACTCCAGTGCCTCTTTGTTCACTTATCTTCATGGAACTACTCAAGCTTCTATTCTTGTCTACTTGGATGATATTTTGATTACTATTAATGTTCCTCCGGCCATTACGATGCTCTTCACCACACTTTATTATGAGTTTTCCCTTAAAGATCTTGATCTGCTTCATTATTTTTCGGGTAATGAAACGACTCAAACTTCTCTTGGGTTACATTTGTGTTAGCGCCACTACATTAAAGGTCTCCTTACTAAGTTTGGCATGCAAAACTATGAAACCAGATCTTATTCCATGTTCAACCACTATCATTCTCTCCAAATATGGTGGCATGCTACTTCTGAATCTTACAAAAAACTATTAGGCTGTAGGTGCTCTTCAATATCTCATGCTTACCCTGTTAGCTACCCACGTGGTGGAAATTGTTGAAGAAGTAGCCAAAGAAATTAATGAAGAAGGCGCCAAGATTTGCAAGACAAACAGCCGAGATTTGCCGCTACAAGTCTCGGCGCTGTGATTTCTCCTCTTTTTGTTAAGATTTGGCAGCAAACCAGAATTCTCTTGTCCCTCTCTTTTCTATATAAATGATCTGTATGTATGAGATGAGTGTGTTGAGTGAGTCGAGTGTAGAGAGCTCTGTAATTTCTTGTTTTCATAAATTAGTAAACTCCTCTCTCTCCATGGACGTAGGCGACCGTGTCGAACCACGTAATCTTGGTTTCTCTTGTATTTGTGTGTGTTTTGCTTGTGTTGTTGACCTCTCTGAACCTTAACAACTGGTATTAGAGCGAGGTTGGAGAGGTTTTTTCGTGCAAAATCCAGATTCTCCCAAAAGTGAACTATTTCAAAATCACCGTTTGATTATACCGGCGTGTAGATTTCGTCGAGGCAATTCTGACGATATATTACACGTCGAAAACGGAGTTGAAACAAGCCATCTAGTGTCATTTAAAGTGTTTGAGAATTAAGAAAAAACCCAATAGCGCCTCCTCTATTTTTTTTTTCAAAACGGGGAGAATATGCCACTATTCATTACTATTGAGAAGATTCCACGTGTTTAAACCGATCAACCCGACCCGCCTAAATCCCGATCCGCCCCAATTTTTTTAAAAAAATTTATTTTATTCATATTTTGGGCATTTTAAGTCCGATTTGACTGATTTAGGAGTCGTTTCTGACTATTTCAATCGTTCTGGACGCATTGATGTGGTCTATTTCATCAATTTTAACTTTTAAATTGGTGATTTAAGATGGGAGAAGAAGGCAGATCGACAGGAATTGAGAAGTTCAATGGTTCGGATTTCGTTTGTTGGCGAATGCAGATAGAGGACTATCTGTACAGTAAGAAGCTACACTTGTTGCTCTTCAGATCTAAATCAGAGGGCATGAAGGATGAGGACTGGACGTTGCTTGACAGGCAGGTGCTAGGAGTTATTCGATTAACGTTGTCCCGGTCAGTGGCACACAACGTAATTAAGGAGAAAACTACAACAAATATGATGGCGGCACTGTCAAGTATGTATAAAATGACATCGGCCAATAATAAGGTATATATTATGAAGAAACTATTCAATCTTAAGATGGCTAAAGATATACCCGTTGCACAACATCTAAACGAATTTAATATCATTACACATTGGTTGTCATCAATAGAGATTAATTTTGACGATAAAGTTATGACCTTGATTATGTTGACTTCATTGCCAAATAGTTGGGAGGCTATAAGGACGGCAGTGAGTAATTCTGCTGGTAAGAATAAACTGAAGTATGACGATGTCAGGGACTTGATTTTGAGTGAAAAAGTTTGTAGAAGATATTTAGGTGAGGTATCAACTTCTGGGTTGAATGCTGGTATGGCATTAAATGTTGAAACACGGGGTAGAGGTAATGACATGAATAAAAACAGAGGCAGGTCTAAGTCTAGAAGAGGCAGAAGCAAGTCCAGGTCGAGACAGTATGCTGAATGCTGGGGTTGTGGCAAGACTGAACACATCAAGAAGAACTGTAGGGAGTAGACGAAGAAGTCTGATGGTCAGTCAGCCAATGTTGTGACAAAAAATGTGTAGGATGCTTTGCTCTTACCAGTAGACTGCTCTATTAATTCCTGGATATTGGATTCAGGAGCATCCTTTCACATGATGGCAAATCAGGAGATTATGGAAAATTATGTTGCTGGTGATTTTGGCAACGTATATTTAGCAAATGGGGAGGCTTTAGACATCGTGGGTGTAGGCGATATGCCAGAATCAGAGCGCCAAACGGTTCGGTGTAGAAGATACACAAGGTATGACATGTACCTAAATTAATGAGAAATTTGATTTTTGTTAGACAGTTAGATTTTGAGGGTCATTCAGTGACCTTTGTTGGTGACACGTGAAAAGTCACCAAAAGAGCTATGGTAGTATCTTGAGGAATGAAGATGGGTAGCCTGTACATGACCACAAGTACAAGGGATATAGTGACACTGGTAGACAGTGGGTCTGACACAAGCTTATGGCATCAGAGGTTAGGGCACATGAGCGAGAAAGGGATGAGAATTCAGCAGTCAAAAGGCAAGTTGCCAGGTTTGAAGTCGGTGAAGTTTGATTTGTGTGATGGCTGCATCTTCGGGAAGCAAATAAAGGTCAGCTTTCTGAAAGGCGGCAGGACACTAAAGCCAGAAAGGCTAGAATTGGAACACACAGATCTGTGGGGTCCTTTCCCAGTTGTATCTCTTGGAGGCTCGCGGTATTATGTCATGACATTCATTGACGACTCCAATAGAAAGGTATAGGTTTATTTTCTGATAAATAAATCTGATGTGTTTGAAGTTTTCAAGAAGTAAAAAGCATTGGTGGAAATTTGAACCGGGTTGAAGCTGAAGTGTCTAAGGTCAGACAATGGAGGTGAATACACAGACGGGAGATTCAGGGAGTTCTACGCAGCTAGTGGAATCAGATGGGAGAAGACAATTTTAGGAACGCCACAGCAGAATGGCGTGGCTGAGCGGATGGATAGGACGCTAAATGGGAGAGCTAGAAGCATGAGACTACATTCTGGGCTACTCGAGTGCTTTTGGGCTGAAGCAGTAAACACTGCAGCCTATCTTCTGAATCGGGGACCGTCAGTACTATTGTGTTTCAAAATTCTAGAGGAGGTATAAAGCAGAAAATAGGTGAACTTATCTTTTTCAAAATTTTTTGATTGCACGCCATATGTTCATATTGATTCTGATGCTATAAGTAAATTGCAACTAAAGTCCAAAGTTTGTTATTCTATTGGATATGGTGATGACAAGTTTGGTAACCGATTTTGGGATGACAAAAATTGAAAGATGATTAGAAGCAGGTTTGTGGTGTTTAATGAACAGGTGGTGTTTAATGAACATGTGCTGTACAAAGATAAGTCAAAGGCTGAGACAGACAGTACACTGCTAGAGACGAAGAAATTCGAGTTCATTAACTTGGATGACATTTCTAAGGAAGAAAAATAGAACGGGAAGGAGGAAGACAAGGAGAACAAAAATGAGGAAGATAAGGAGAACACAGTACACCAGTAATAACAGTTAGGAGGTCTTCCAGGAGTATCAGACCGCCATAGTGGTTTTTATCGTCCTTGTTCTACATACTACTCACTGATAGTGGTGAGCCATAGAGTTATGTAGAAGCCTTGTAGATCGAGTGTTCGATGAAGTGGGAGTTAGCAATGAAGGATGAGATAGATTTTTTGTTGACAAACTAGACATGGAAACTGACAAGATTGCCAGTTGGCAAGAAGGCGCTGAATAACAAGTGGGTCTATAGAGTAAAGGAAGAACATGATGGAAGCAGGCGCTACAAGGCAAGGTTAGTTGTTAAGGGATTTCAACAAAAGAAAGGAGTTGATTTCACTGAAATCTTTTTCCCGGTTGTGAAGTTGACAACAATCAAAATAATGTTGGGAATTGTTACTGCAGAAGATTTATTTCTGAAGTAGTTGAATGTCAAGACTGTGTTTCTTCACGGTGAGTTAGAAGAAAACATATACATACAACAGCCCGAAGGATTTGCAGTGAAAGGTAAGAAAAACATGGTCTGCAAATTGAAGAAGAGCTTATATGGTCTGAAACAAGCTCCAAGACAGTGGTATAAGAAGTTTAACAACTTCATGAAAAGTACCGAGTTTACAAGGCTGGAGAGAGATCATTGTTGTTATGTCAAGAGTTTAACAGTTTCTATATCATCCTGTTACTGTACGTGGATGATATGCTCGTTGTTGGACTATGCATCGAGGAGATTAACAAACTGAAGAAGCAATTGTCAAAAAAATTTGCTATGAAGGATTTGGGAGCTGCTAAACAAATTCTTGGAATGAGGATAGTCAAAGATAGAGTCTCAGGGACCGTGAGACTATCTCAGGCAGAGTATGTGAAGAAGATATTGAGCAAGTTCAACATGAACGGTGCAAAAGCTGTCAGTACACCTTTAGCTAGCCATTTTAGGCTAACAAAGGTTAAATCTCTGAAGACAGAACATGAGCTGAAGTATATGAGTAAGGTTCCATATGCATTAGCTACTGGTAGCCTGATGTATGCTATGGTCTCTACCAGACCAGATATCGCACATGCAGTGAGAGTAGTAAGCAGATACATGAGCAATCTAGGGAAACATCATTAGGATGCTGTCAAATGCATCCTGAGACATTTAAAGGGCACTACAGAGACGTGCTTATGTTTTACGAGGACAGGATTAAAGCTGTAGGGCTACGTTGATGCCGACTTAGCCGGTGATACTGACATTAGAAAGAGCACCATCGGGTTTGTCTACACCCTAGGTGGTACAGCAGTGAGTTGGGCTTCTAAGTTGCAGAAGATTGTAGCTCTTTCTACTATGGAGACAGAATATGTTACTGTGATAGAGGCTGGAAAGGAGATGGTGTGGTTACAGGGTCTTATGAATGAGTTGGGTAAGAAGATTGATAGAGGGACACTCTATAGTGATGGCCAGAGTGCTATCTTTCTTGCTAAAAACTCGGCATTCCACTCCAGAATGAAGCACATACAACTGCGGTATTACTTTATTCGTTCTCTATTGGATAATGATCAGTTGTATCTTAAGAAGATTAACGGGGCGAAGAACCCCGCTGACATGTTAACAAAGATAGTGACTTCAGAGAAGTTAAAACTATTTTCAGATTCAGTGGGTCTTCTAGATCCATTGAAACTATCCAGAAGATGATCACTGTAGGGCACCCTAGTAAGGGGGTGCGGCACTCCCTCAAAGGGGTGCGATTGCCCAAAGAATAGGGCGAGGTCACAACAGAGCAGACAACAGTTTGCCACCACATGGTTGGAGAGGGTGATTTGTTAGACACTCATGTAGTGAAAATTGTTGAAGAAGTAGCCAAAGAAATTGATGAAGAAGGTGCCAAGATTTGCAAGACAAACAGCCAAGATTTGCCACTGCAAATCTCGGCGCTGTGATTTTTAGTCTGTTTGTCAAGATTTGGAAGTAAACTAGAATTCTCTTATCCCTCTCTCTCTTCTCTATAAATGGTCTGTATGTATGAGATGAGTGTGTTGAGTGAGTCGAGTGCAGAGAGCTCTGTAATTTCTTGTTTCCATAAATTAGTAAACTTCTCTCTCCCCGTGGACGTAAGCGACCGTGCCAAACCACGTAAACTTGGTTTCTCTTGTATTTGTGTGTGTTTTGCTTGTGTTGTGGACCTCTCTGAACCTTAACATACCGACCTTGATATTACTTTACGGTGAATAAAACATGTCGATATATGCATGCACCCATTGGTACCCATTGGAGTGTTGTGAAGTGTATTTTGCGTTGTCTTATACACACCATTTTCTATGGTCTGTTTCTTTCTCACAAAACTCCCTTGACTCTCCAAGCATACTCTAATGCTGTTTTCGCTTATTGCATTGATGATTGTGGATGGATCCACATGTGATTTTTCAATCTTTTTTCATTAATAATTTTATTTCTTGGAGTGCATAAAAACAATGCACCGTTGCTCAATCTTCTATTGAATAGGAGTAAAGCATTGACGGATGTCACTGCCGAACTCTCTTGGAATCAATTGCCCCTTTCTGAACTTCAAATTCCCTTTTCTAGTGCCCTAATACTTTGGTATGACAATGTCGGTGCTACATATTGAACTGGCAAATCCTATTTTCCATGCATGAACAAAACTTGTAAAGATTGATTTTCATTTTATGCATGACAAAAGATTAAAAAAGATCTCGTAGTTTAGTTTATCTCATCTGAAGATTAAGTCGTCAACATCATGAACAACGGTTTATGATGTAAAGCTACTCGACTTTTCGTTTATGAAGACCTATGACACTAAAAAGCCCAACAGTGATATGGAAAATTAGCCTCGAAAGGCTCATATTCGATAAAAAGTGCCTTAATATACTATACTCATCGCTACGCTATGACTAATGAAGGATTTCGGCCAGATTTCTTCGTTTAGGCTTTGAAAATGTCAAATTTTTTATTCTAGGAAAAATTTGATTTACCAATTTCGAGAGCTTTCCAAATTTGTTTAAGTTTAGTTTTTTTCAAACAATCTTATATTTTATTTGAGTTTTTGAATTTGTGCCTAACTCAAATATTTTCGTTTTTGGTAATTCTTTTTATTTTTAAGAATGGGGTGGTTGTCTTTCACTATAAATTCGTGATGTTACGGCCTTAAGGCAAATCAGTTATTGATTAATAAGAATTTTTAGAAAATTTTTTTTTATTCATATTTATTATTAGAGAAAGTGTTTCTAACTCAAGCAGGCACTTGCATTTCGATGTTAGCATCTTTCTAGCTGAGACGCTTCCTACATCAATTTATCATCCAACTGGTTTCAATTTCTTTGGTACAAACTACAAACTGATGCTCACTCCTCATCAGCCATCAGTACTTTGAGGGACATATTAAATAATCTCTCTCTCTCTCTCTCTCTCTCTCTCTCTCTCTCATATTTTAGTTTAAAATTTAAAATGATATATCTTTTTCTGGTGTATTATCACCATTTTGATACATATAACTCATGTATGTCTGGAGAAATTCATTCCAGCAACCAAAACTTTGTATTAAGTCAAACATACCTTTTTATATTTATTTTTTTATAAAAATAAAAATAAAAATAAAAATAAAAATATTTTATATTTACCGTGAATACAAAATTAAAAACTATAAACGTTACTAATAAATTACACCAAATGAGCCCTAGTGTTGAGAAATAATTTAAAGTAATGCATGTTTAGCTAACATATAACAAAGAAGCCATTACCGAAGATAGCAAGGTTTTAGCTCCACAGTACATTTTACATTATTACTAGTTATGGCTAAAGGCAAAATTAAAACCCAAAAAATAAATACAAGTATCATTAGCAATTCATATTTTATATTGAAATTCTAATCTAGTAACCATCTAGTCACAATAGGCGAAGAAGAGAAAAAGAAAACATTGAATGGGAAGATTTTCTATGAATAAACAGAAAAATCAAGTACATTAAAGTATTCAACAAAATTGGTTGGTTGTACAAAAAAAATTCAAAGCATTCGACAAAAAAAATCATTAAATGGTTCACTATTAATGAACTCTAGAAAAATCTAAAGGACTGAAGATAACAGTAAATTTTATATGATACAACGGGGAGAGAGAGAGAGAGAAAGAAAAAAAAGAGTGAAGATAATAGTAAATTTTACATGATACAGCAGAGAGAGAGAGAGAGAGAGAATATGTCTAAAATTAAAATATGATCAAATCAACCAAAATAGTTCCATGAGAGTGAAAGAGAGAGTCAGAGCAAGAGAGAGAGTTTCTGATGTCTATGGTTCAGAGTGGTTGGGATAGTGGACTAAGATGCAATGCCAATTTCGATGATTGCAATGATGGGGGAGGGTAAGAAAGAGAGAGAGAGAAAAATAATTTTTTTTTAGAGAAAGAGAGTTGTTTTATATCGAATGGAGGTATAGTGAAAATGTTAATAGTTATCTCAATTTGGTGAGAGAAAATATAAACACAATTATCTGTGAGCTATTGGACTTAAATTTAAATAAATATTAACCATTTATTTTATTTTTTAAACAAAACTATGAAATACTAATCCCATTCCTCATCCAAATTGTGTAAGATATGCAATATATATATAGACACTTTATTGCATATTTTTTCTTGCCAATGACAATCAAAATCCCATAAATGAAAACAAGAATACAAGGTATGTGATCAGTTAATTAAGTAAGGTCATGTTTGGGTACCTTTGAGGGCATACATTCCATAAATGCTGCTGGCCTCGTTTCGTAAATAATTTAAAAATTAAGAGAGAAAAAAAAAAAAAACAAAGTTGAGTGGTTTGGCTAGCAATAATCGAAAAATTAATTTTTAGCTTTTTCTGCACGGATCCTGATAGTGGTATTAGAAAGCGAAACTGTCGTTCTTAGACTCTGTTTCAAAGAAAAGTATTTTTTAGAAAATATCTTTTGCATTTTTTGATATTTGGTATAATGAAAATTAAAAGTTAACAAAAAAATATTTTTCAAATCAATAAAAAATAAGTTGATTTTAATAAAAACACATTTTTCACTTTTTATAGCAAAAAATATTTTTCACATTTACCATTGTACCACTGTCATCACCGCTAGCACTATCATTCTTCCACCAGCACTACCAGCCGAGGGTTTAAAAATTTTTTAAAAGATTTTTTGCTTAAAAATTTTGTTTGGCTTAAAAATTAAGTAAAAAAAAATCTCATTTTTTAGTGTTATGGTAAATAACATTTTTTTTACTAGAGGGAAAATACTTTTCTTTCTAAGACTAACCTTTTTTTTTGTCTTTTTCGTTAAAAATATCATATATTTAGTGAACCAAACAATTAGAAGAAAGTTAAAAGAACTGTGAAACCAACATGCCATAAAAACTGATATAACCATGTAAATTTTCATAAGAAAACAATAGATGGTGATAGCCACATATTTGCCATGTTTGGGATAATTACTTATTTGCTAATTTAATTTTGTTTAGTTTTATTTTTAGTGATTTTTTTTCATTATTTAGTCAAATAGTTATGTTTTTTGACTTCTCTCGTAAAGACGAACAAGAAAAGTAAAAATTCTTTGGTCAAAATATATAAAAAGTTTAGAAAAGACAAAAATAAGTCAAAATAATACAATAAGCCAAAATTTATGTTGATTATTTTTATTTTTAGTGGATTTTTTTTATCTTTTGCTCAAGATTGTTTTACTTTTTAGGTTTACCTTGTTAAGACGATTTAAAAAAATAAAAAAATTTAATAAAAACATGAAAAAATTCAAAAAAAAAACAAACAAAAAATAAGTAAAAATTTCAACATTTAACTCCAACAGGGCCAATTAATTTGTGATACAATCACTGAATCAAGATTCTTACCATTATACTTAGAAACTGTCCATACTTAAAATCACTATCAAATATATAAAATTAAATTTAATGTAACAGAAACCTTCATTACATTTACTGTAATGGAGAGGTCTGAATCTATGATCATTAATGGCAAAGAAAACTGGAAAAGATTAAAAAAAACGGAATAAAAAATAAAGAAATAAAAGAAGTTATCTCAGAGTCACTCAATTTAAAAATAGAAACAAATATATAAAAAAGCTAATTAAAAAACACAAAAAATAACTTACAAATTCTACAAAAGTACGATCAAATGGTAAAATTATCATTTAAGTTAATTTCATTCTCTCTCTAATTCAACACTTCAACCAGCTTTAAGCCGATTTTTTGGCTTTAAGTCAGTTTTAAGTTAAAAAGTTCATTTGGTTGGAATATGTGTGGCTTTTAAGACAAAAGTTTAAAGTAGCTTCAAACTAAAAGGTAATAGTATTTTTAAAATTGTTATAATTTTTTAAAATTTATTATTAGAGAATTTTGTTTATTCGATAGATTTTGACGAATAAATTTTAGAAATATAATTTTTATAAAAAATAGATGTGCATAAAAAAAGTTATGATATTTTTTAAAAATATAAAAAAATATGTAAAAAGAAAAAAATGCTAAAAACCTTTGAATTGGAAAACGAATTTGTTTGGCTTTTGAATTTTTAAGCAAAAACACAAAAAAAACCGACTTTAAGCCAATTGCCGAATGAGGGCAGAGTATTCAGTTAACCTGAACAATTAGTCCCCATACAAAAAAATACCAACAAACATGGGATACAAATTTAGTCGAACTATTAGTTTAATACGAACTTTCTATCTCTAAAAACAAACATGCCCTTAAAATAGAAAGAGAAAGGTTTTGTGAAACCTGACGAGCAACCATGGATTGATTGAAGCTCCCTTTTCTTCCCCAATCTCCAACCACCAAAAAGCTCAGCAGCCCACTGTTGCTGCTCTCTGATTGTTGAAGTGTTTTGAGCTCTGATAATACAGACTGAAGGCAAAGACCCCAACACACCAAGAACAGAAGCATCATAGACATGGAGGTTTTACACAAACCAGATGCTGCCATAATGCTAGCTCCAGAGAATGTGTTTGAGAGAAAGAGAAAGAGAGATTTATATATGTTTTAGAGGCTTTAATTGGGTGTTTAATTTATTTATTTATGGGAATGGAGGAGCAAGATCACCGCACCATCTCTGATAAATGAATGGAAAACTAGTACAACAACAATTATTCAGTAGTTTCCAAGATTATGTGGTACTATCATGTGTTTGGATGTTTTAGAGCCCTTTTTCTTTGGGAAGCTTTTTTCTTTTTAATTTTTTATATTTTTTGATTTAATTTCTTTGTTTTTGATTACTCGAGACTAGAGAAATTAAAAAGGTACGCTTATTCGGGTTATTTTTTTTTAAAAAAAGTTACTAAAGACGAAAATAAAAACTTACAAATCCGTCAGGGTAGTCTAGCGATTTAAAGTTGTCATTGGGACCAGCCGTAAACTCAACCGTAAACTCAGAAATCTTGTGTATTGACTCCCGTTAAAAGCGCCCTTACTTAGCCAATACTTGTAGTTTGCGGGTGTTTATAAATATTAAAAAGTTTACGCTTTAAGAGTAGGTCCAAAAAATCTACTTTGAGGTGGTTTATTCGTAATAAAAAAAAAAGAATTGCAAAAGCTTGTCAAGTGACTTTTTTCGATGGTATCCAAATTTTTTATTTAGTTTTTAGTTAAAGTTTTTATTTTTGGATTTCAGAATCTAGTATTTTAATATTTTTACATTTATCAAAAACATCATGTAGATAGATAATAACAAATGATAGTCTGAGCACTTGATAACAAGATTAAAACATACAAAAAATTACATGCATCTCTTATGTTCACATCTATTTCTAATCATTCATCAATTGCTCGTATATGTTATATTGATGGTCCTGTTTGAGATAATTATTTATTTTATATTTTATTTTATATATTTTTATTTTAAATAAATATTTTTCATTATTTAATCAAATTACTATACTTTTTTACTGCTCTCATCGAGACGACTAAAAAATTATTTTTTTATCAAAATATTTAAAAAGTTCAAAGAAACAAAAATAAACTAAAATAAGCTAATACGTCAAGTTTTGGGTTTTTTATATTATTTTTAGTGATTTTTTTATCTTTTGATAAAAAAATTACCTTTTTTATTCACCTTATCAAGATGATTCGGAAAAATAAAAAATCCTAGCCAAAAGATTTTAAAAATTTAAAAGACAAAAAGTAAACTAATTTTAAAAATATGACTTTTTATATTTTTAATATTACATATGAGTTCTTATATTTTTAATATTATGTATTTTAAATTTGACAAAGTAACATACTATGGTCCAATCCCTACTCACTTTTTATATTTTTTTGACCCAATAAAATATGAGATGAGGACAATACTAATTAAGTGTGTTCACGGTTCGATTTTGAGTTAAACTAAGAATCAAACCATTCTGAATGGATCCAATAGTTTAAGAACTAGAATTGAACCGTATGTATCATGAAATCGAGCCGAGCCGAACCAAAAAAGAAAAAAATAAAATAAATAGAAAATGTAAAGTAAAATAAATAGTATTTTTAAATATTTTCTTATATATAATACATAATTAAATAATATTAATAGATAACAGATCAGTTCGGTTCGAGACGATTTTTTAAAACTTAATTCGTGAACCGAATCATAAAAAATAATTTCTAATTATTTGAAATCAGAATCAAATTATTCACCAAAAAAATTGAATTAAACCATACGATTTAAATCAACCTGTACTGATTTAACGATTTCAACAACTTTTTAAACATCCCTAGAATTAATACCGCGCCCTTTTCAACTCCCCTTAACGTTCCTGCATTGATTACACAAAAGGAATAATAAGACTAGCAATTATATCAAGTGGATCCTCTATAGGATAAAATCCACCACAATAAATGCAATAAATAAAATAATCTCACTCTAAATCAGACCTCATTTACTACATATTGAAGAGCTCACAGATTCTACACTTTCTTTCCTAATTAAGATTGTAGTTTCTCAAACCATCTATAAGATTTTAATGCACAATAATATATTTTTGCTTGTTAAGTTCGAGTAATTATTTGGTACTTTCGAAGTATTATATAGCAAGTCTACGTTGTTTTCTCACTAAATATAGTAAGAATAAATTTTACGGTAGAAACATAATGATTTATCTTTGTTGGGTAGTTGGAAGGCAAAGCTTGACCAACATTGTTTAGATTACAGTTATTTATTTGTTGAAAGTAACACATGACATCGCCTACATTGTATTTCAAAAATATCTAACAATTTTTCGTTAAATTTGCAAAGTTATATAAAACTAACAAAACAACTCGTGCTTTGTATGGCTAAATTTATATAAGACTAGAACATTTATATTTTTATAATATGTATTTTGTTAAGTAAATGAAGTCAAAAATCTTAAAATATTTCAAAACATAAAATACAAATTTTAAAAGTAATAATGTATATTTTGTATACTATAAACTATGTTAGGATTTAGAGTCCTCTTAAGTTTGGCAATTCCTACTCATTAGTTAATGTAAAACTCTTATATTGTTAAGGAGTTGAGGTGTTTTAAAATTTTAAATTTTGTGTCATTGTAGTACTCTTAAAATGTTCAGGAATTGAGCTAATTTTGTTTCTTTAATTCTTTAGGATATGTCTTTTATGTTGAAAAAATACTATATTTTTTTATTATAATACTATGCAAAATATTTGATACAGAATCTTCAATCAAATACATCTTAAGATAAAACTAAATATTAATTGTTGGCTCAAAAACAAAGATCCTTAGATAATATTTATTAATCAAGTAGAAAAAAAAATCTCGAAGGGTAAATGCCAAAACAGGCTCCAAATTAAATGTTTTTAATATTGAACAATAAAAAATATAAATCAAATATAACTCCCAAAGTTAGAAATAAATTATACTTTCAAAATCTGTCCGATTTGATTTCATTTTCTGTAACAAACTTTAGTTTATAAAATGCCGTGGTTTTTGACTGGTAGTCTATTCTCCAATCAAGTTTTCTGCTGTATTTTCGAATGCCAAGAACACGATTATAGTGTGAGATATATTCTTCGTGTTCTTCAAACAGTGATTGACTATAATTAGATTTTCAAAACGTGTTAAACCCTAATTTTGAAGACTGAATGACTGAATGTGGTGGCCATGATTTATAACTACATTTTTATAGGTTACAGCATGAACATGTGCAGTAAATAACACGTGGATTGCTAATGTAATTATGAAATTCTATTTCAACTCAGAATTAATTTCATAAAATAAAAATTATAATTTATTCTACTAAAAAATTATAATTGCACTCACAACCTTATTCTCAAAATCGAATTATTCAAGCTCATATTATTAAATATTTATTTATTCTCTTCCACGTTAAGATTACAGATATCGATCGGTTAAATTAAAATACTGACATTTTTATTTAATCGGCTTCTTCGAAAAAATCCTTAAAACTTTCGTTTAACTTATTTGATATACCGAATTATAAAATCCATCAGCAGAGTTAGGTACGGTTAAAATTTATAAGTTTCTTCAAGGTGGTATTATCAATACCGATTACGGGACATGAATTTTGTCAATAATTAATATCCACCATATAATTAAGACCGTTATCCAATTCACCGGAATTATTGACCCGTAAAAAATTACACATTCTAATGAATCAAAATAGTAAACATTAATTAATAGTGTACAATAATTATTTCAGAATTAAGAACAAAAGCACTTATAACAGCCATGTGATATAAATTAATTTATATAGGTAATATAAAATTAATTACCTCAACGTGATCCTATCCAATATATACAAAATGTATTAGCACAATGAGTCGGAACAATTATCGAAACAATTATATTTTTTCGTAATCAAAACAGATCTACTAAAACAGTGTGTTATAGCCGTACCAATGGTGTATGGACTCGGTACCTGTTTATTTTGTTCTATTATATTTTTGGTACGAGAAGAGACCAAATTAAATTTAGGCGTGAGTGTCATAAAAGTTTTCTTATTAACGGCTGAATTAATAATAGGTGAAAGTGAAATTGAGGTACATGGTGATAAATGATGTTGATATGGCTATGTTAATGAAAAAATTTAAATAATAAAAATGTGAGCAAAATTGGAAGTCTGATATGAGTTTTCAGTTTCAGGAGTCACCGCTCGAGCGGTGGGGTTCCGCTCGAGCGGACTATTGGGATACGTTTAGAAAATTCTCGAATGATATAGTGATATTAAGGGGTTTAATTTAAAAAACCATGCTCAGGAGAAAAACCCATTCACGTTGCTCCCCTTCTCTCCTCCTCCTCTTCTCTTCTTCTTCCTCTCCTAGAGAGAGAGACCCATGTTTCTCATGAAATCCCTAACCCTCCATCCCTCAAGTTGAAGATTGAAGCTAGATTGGGAGCAAGCAAGGATAGAAATCAAGTTTTAGAGCAAGAAAATGGAAGATAAAGTACTATGGAGGCAAGATCTCTCAACATCCAAATCCTAGGTGGGAAGATTGGATAGAATTTCAAGCTTTTGAGCAAATCCGAGATTGGATCTAGATTCTTTCATATGTTTGTGTCGATTTGAGTTGATAATTTGTTATATGAGTATAATATAGTAAATTTCATGCATGACTTGAAGGGTTGATAGAGTAATGTGTGAGTTGAGTTAGGTTTTCATAAAGATTTGAGTTTTTGAGAAATGATAAACCATGATTTTGAGAAATTATTGCATAAAAAGGGTTTATGAGACTCGAATCCAATATTTTTGGGGTGAAAATCAAGATTTGAAACATGTTTGATGAAAGTTTAAGGGTATTGAAGTTTGAAACTCAAAATAGGGAAAAATCTGAATTTTTTCTCGGGCACCAGTGCGCTTGAGCGGAGCCTTGTCCGCTCAAGCAGTCAACTGGCAGAGAGTTGGGCACTCGAGCGCTTGATATCCGCTTGAGCAGATTAGCTGCACATGGCTAACTTCTTTTGATTATATCTCCTTCATTCGGACTCCGAATGGGGTCGTTTTTGAACTCAAATCGAAGCCCTGGAAGTTCTCTTTCCAACAAGACTACTCTCACAAAAAAATTCTTGTTGTAGAAAAAGTTATGATTAAAATAGTGAGGGTATGTCAAATTTTTTTAACCATTTTTTATCCATTTTTGGCCAAATATCTTGAAAATAGTTATTTTCATCAATATTGGAACTTTTCATCAAATTTCTTATTGTTTGGACTATGGATATACCTATTCTAATACACTTAGGTTGGGATGCATGTATTATATCGATTGGTTGAATTTTTGATAAAGTGGATTTTCAACATATAATGAAGGTTTTTGAGAACAAAAGTGGGTATCTGAAGGTTCAGGTACGACAATATCATCTTTTGGCATTGCTAAGCATTTTGAAAAGAACTTGAGTTTCTAACTTACATATACAAATACATATCTACCTATAATGGGTCCATTCTATTTTGTTCCAAATGATATGGTCATGCGTGAGTTAATTATGCATTAGCACTTCATGAAGCTGATAAACGAAATGTGATTTATGAGAAATTGTGTGTTGAAATTTATGATTGCATTTGAATTGAAAGAAAATGATTGAATACTAAAATAGAATTTGATTGGAAATGAGATGGGAAGTTTGAAACGTGAAATTTGAAAAGAGGTACTATGTGAAAATATTTGGGGAGAGGAACCATTTGTGGGTTGGATTCCCGAATTGTGAAAATGAAATTTTTGAACGACTAATGAACCGTATGGATTGATGTGGATTAAGTTGGGCTAACGGCTCTGCGGTGAAAGACCAAAAACTTGTGCAAAATGTGGACCATAAGCCCACGAGTTAGCCCCCGAAATGTGGTGTTGTATTGTGGTGAGTTATAGAGCTATCTATTACCCAATGATTTTGCGTAACCTATTGGAAATTAATAGGAGGGGATTTCTATAAGTTACACCCGACATCGGTTCATTAGATGTGATACAGTTTTATGATGAATCGGGTAATGAAATTGTGACACAATTTTTGTGAAAAATCGGATAATGGAATGATAATATGGATAATATGAAAGGATAAATGGGAACAAATTGGCATGTGTAGGTGTGTGCGTATGAAGGAATAATGAATTGGTGAAAATTTACATTTTACTTCGGTTGCACCCATCACACCTCACAAATCATGCATTACATTTGAGTTAATCTATATTCTACGAGGTTTGGCTTATGTATGTATGTAAACCATTTCAGGTTTTCAAGGATCAGGAGCGATACCAGGGCAAAAGTTGCATTGTGGGAAAAAGCAAGAAGCTAGAAGAAAGATCTAGTATCTATTTGTATTTTGTATTTTTGTTTGTACAAAAATTTGAGTAAATGATTACAATGATATAGTGGTTGTAAATGAACTCTTGGAAAATCAATGGTATTTGTTTGGAATGGGATATGCGAGAGAATTTGATTGCTTATAGAAAGTTTTTTTTATAATATGTTTCAAACTCAAACATTTAGTGAAGGAAACTTATTGTTAGTGACCTTTATATGCGGAACGGTTACGTTAGTTCACGGGCCCTCGGGGTCGGGGCGTGACAAATGGTGTATCTAATTTCATCTAAAACTGTGAATCAAAAACTCATATTCTACAAGAAATCGATAATCTGATTTTCTGTGTATAAGCCGAACCCTACACACTAGATTAAATTATATATAAAATAAAAGACACCCATGCACAATTATTAAATAAATAATAAAAATGCATATATTTTCTCATAAATATTCTCATAAAATAAAAAAAATTAATTTTATTATTAAATAAAATTAAATACTAAGACCCAAAATATGATTTGTAGTATACAACTCTGACATTAACAACATATCTTTTGTAGCCATTCATATTTGATTAATTAAACAGATAAAACCCTTACTTAAAATTTTTAATTCTTGGATCACCATATTCGCTCTGTCTCTAATCCTTCATAATAGCTTTATATTTTATTGATGAAAAATTGTACTAGTAAGGTATGACTATTCTATCTTTTATAAATGAGAGAATAGGGCTTAGAAAATAATTCTTAGAAGAATTTTTATCTATCAACGGTTTCATTACTATCTTTAATGAGTTCCACATACTGACACCCCAATTTGATCCTACCTAATCATAGGTTGATCTGGGTGAATTCGATGATGAAATTAAGTGAAATGGTGCTTCTGAACAATCCTTGGGAAGTGATCCAAGCTCAGTGCTCGAACCCAATGATCAAAATCTTTAAACCAGTGCACCCATAATGTCCAGGCCTCTAGCCGCCACCTTGTAATCATGGAGCCACCACCTTGCATTATGGCGACAGTTTTAGAAACTTGTGAAAACCCTAGCCAATTTGGTGACTGCCAACTTTGAACCATAGGGCCGCCAACTTCATTGTGGCGACCGCCATAAGAAATTCTTGGAAGCTTCATTTATGTGGCAATCGCCAACTCAAAACCTAGCGACTGCTAACTTCAAAAGGCCTGACGTGTCCCAAAATGTGTCAGCACCTTATTGGTTAATGAATTCTATAAATACCATACATCTGGTACGATTTGAAGAGGACAATTATGAGGTCAAAGTTTTAACGGGTCGAAAGGCGAGAGAATTCTAATACCGGCACCCTGTTGAAATACTAAGGAAGAACAATTACTGAGGTTGATACCTTGCTAGATTTCTGACACATCTTTCCATTGGAATTGGAGTGCTTCCCGAGAATTGGACACCTACCACCATTCCCCGACTCGAGACTTCACCCGGATTGCAGCAATTCAGGTATTCTGTTTGGATCTTCAACCTTTCTATCTCTATTTTCTCTCTCTTGAAGTGAATGGGTTAGTTTCAACCTTTTATTCCGCATGCTTTACTCATACCACTTACGTAGTTAATTCAATTATCCTGCTCTATTCGAATAGATTATGAGTTTTGAGTTATTTATGGTAAGTATGTTTAGATTAGGTTAAACTAGTTAAATTCATGTTATAAATCAAATTTTAGTTTGTTTACTCTACCCACATTGCACATTTGCATCTAACATGTTAATTCATTAAAATAGTGCTAACATATTTGGTAATTGTAACTTACGGTGTCGTTATTGTCATAATCAATGCACTTACATTCATGTGGTTGTAATTATTGATATTACATCCGTATTTCATATTCCTTAGTCAAAATGACTTATGCCACTATGTAATAGTTGTTGTTTTCATTCGTTATGTTTTGTTAACTTAATTTCTTTTTAATAGTATTCCTTTTTATTTTTCTTTTTTTGTATTTGTTTAACATCAAAATCTACAAAATCTTTTAATCTTAGCTTAGTTTCCTTTTGATGGTATTTCTTTTATTTTTCTCTTATTTTGTTGATAACTAACCTATAGGTACCATTTAGTTAAAATCTAATGATTTTTAAAGCATACTTTAATTATGTTGTTTAAAATCATGTTAGTTTAATTTTAGGTTATTTCGTAATATGCATATTTGGTATGATAATTTTAAGGCATGTTTTGTTCATTTCGTTTGAAACCATGTTTAGAGTAATTTAGGTTATTTAGTCATTTGACGATATTGTAAACAAATTCATTATTTATTTTTGGTATAATTAGAATTTAGTGACTTTTAGAGCATATCTTTGCTCTTTGTTTAAATCATGCTAATTTAGGTTATTTGGTGATATTGCATGCGGGTTTACTTCATGTATCATTTAGTTAAAAATTGTATGCCGTAAGATTTAAAATTTTTCTTTTGCCTTTTGTTTTGTTTGGCGTTCTATATACATATGTTATGTATTTTATTTATTTAATTTTGAATGTTCTCTCTTTACCTATATTTTCTGTATTTGCATGCACTTAAGAAATCTAATTAAGAACTAATGATGATTAGCAGAGGCCAATCTCATGGTTGGGCGAACGGGGAGCCTAACAACTTCTTCAGTTCGTACTTTAACCCCTAAACCCTTGTTTTCTCTGATTACCGTTTTAAAGATCAGTCGCTCATTTTGTTTTTCTCAAAAATTAAGTAGTGATTCCATTTTTGCAAAAAGAATTTTTAAAATTTGATTTTCAAGGTGATAAAGTATTTTCTAAATATTTTTTGAATTTTTTTATTTTTTGAATCAAAAATCTTAAATCCCAATGCCACACATACTTAAATTCAATTATGTTAGAATAAACCTTCTCCCGAATTGCTAATTGGTGTTTAGTGAAATTTAAATGCAAATAAAACGTATAAAACGTATGGCTAGTGGGCCACTATAAAGCACATAAGTTTAACATTCTCCGATTTGGTGGTTCAATCCCTACTATGGTCCAATCCCTACTCACTTTTTATATTTTTTCTACCCAATAAAATACGAGGTGAGGATGAAATTTGTTAGGTGTGTTTACGGTTTGATTTGGTCCAATTTTGTGCTAAATTAAGAACCAAGCCATTCTGAACAGTTCCAAGAAGAACCGAAATCGAAACGTATGTATTATGGAACCAAACCGAACTGAACCAATAAATAACGATTCGGTTTCGATTTGGAATCACGATTTGAAGAGTAAGTATTTATTACTTATTTTATGTTAAAAAATTATACATTTATTTATTTTTTATAAAATCCTTATTTTCTTTATTTATATGTTATTTTACTCTATATTTTATTTTATCACTCATTTTATATTTTTACAAAGAGAGATTCATGTTTCTATAAATTATAAATTATATTTTATTACTTTTTCATCTATTACCAATAGTTTATGAATTATATAATATTAAGATATTATGTGAAAAAAATAAAATAATAAAAGAAGAAAACAAAATAAATAGAAGATGTAAAATAAAATAAATAGTATTTTAAATATTTTCTTTATATACAATACATAATTAAATAATATTAATAGATAACGGATCAATTCGATTCTATATGATTTTTTCAAATTTAATCCGTGAACTGAACTATAAAGAATAGTTCTTAATTATTTAAAATCGAAACTAAATCGTTCACCAAAAAATTGAATTAAATCATACGATTTAAATCTATCCAAACCGATTTAACGCTTCCAACCACTTTTTGAACAGCCCTAGAATTAATACCACACTCTTTTCAACTCCCATTAAAGTTCTTACATTGATTACACAAAAAGAATAATGAGAGTAGCAATTATATCAAGTGGATCCTCTATAGGGTCAAATCCACTACAATAAATGCCAATAAATAAAATAATCCACTTTAAATCAGACCTCATTTACTACATGTTGAAGAGCACACAGATTGTTCACTTTCTTTCCTAATTAAGATTAAAGTTTCTCAAACCATCTATAGGATTTTAATGCACAATAATATATTTTTGCTTGTTACGTTCGAATAATTATTCGGTACTTTCGATATATTATATGACAAGTTCACGTGGTACTTTCACTCAATATGGTATGGATAATTTTTATGGTAAGAATATAATGACTTATTTGTGTTGGGTGGTTAGAAGACAAAGCTTGACCAAGATTGCTTATGTTACAATAATTTATTTGCCAAGAGTACCACATAACATTGCCTACATTGTATTTCGAGAGTACCTAATAATTTTCCGTTAAGTTCACAAAGTTATACGAAACTAACAAAATAATTCGTGCTTTGTATGGCTAAATTTTTATAAGACTAGAACATTTATATTTCTGTAATATGTATTTTGTTAAGTAAATGAAGTCAAAAATCTTAAAAAATTTCAAAACATAAAATACAAATTTTAAAAGTAATAATGTATATTTTGTATAATATAAACTATGTTAAGATTTAGAGTTATAAATATTTGTATATTTTAAAACTATGTTAATTTTTCGATATCGAACAATCAAAAATATAAATCTGGTATAACTCCCAAAGTTAGAAATGAATTATACTTTCAAAATTTATTTGATTTGATTTTGTTTTCTGCAACAAATTTTAGTCTATAAACCGATGAGGTTTTTGACTGATAGTCTATTTTTCAATCAAGTCATTTGCTGTATTTTCGAATGTCAAGAACACGATTATAGTGTGGGCTATATTATTCGTATTCTTCAAACCCTGATTGACTATGCTTAGGTTTTCAAAACTTGTTAAGCCCTAGTTTTGAAGACAGATTGACTAAATGTGGTGGCCATGATTTATAACTGCATTTTTATAGGTTACATCATGAACCTATGGAGTAAATAAGACGTGAGCTTCTAATGTAATTATAAAATTCTATTTCAACCCATAAGTAATTTCATAAAACATAAATTATAATTTACTTTACTAAAAAATTATAATTACCGTGAGACCTTGACCTGTTTTCCTTTTTTGGCGTTGTTCGATGCGTTGTTTATCATTTTTATTTTGGTATATTTATATGCGTTTTGTGCATGATCGGGCTTAGATATGCATGTGGGGTTGGTTCTTGGGGCCATTGGGTGTTGTGGTGCGAATTTAAAAAAAAATTTTTTTTTGAGCAGGCCTATAAATATCTATCCTTAGATATTTTCAAATAAAATTTCCTCTCTCAACCTTTTTCAACCATAAAAGCTATGCCTTCTCTCTAACTTCGCGGGGGCTCGGGGATCGATTTTTGACGATTAGACAGCAGATCTTTGGTATCCTTGTAGTGGACTACGCTTTAATCTGGACAGAATTTCGTTCTGGCAAAATTTATTTTTGCACGTGATTTGAGGCGTCGAGTTTTTAACTCAACGAGGTAGAATCCTAGACTCTCATGTCTTACAAGGGTGTTACGTGTAATTGTATGTATTTTCACCGGTGAAAAATGCATGAAAAAATCAATTTTCATTTCAAAAAGTTAGGTTTTGGTTTAAAATCATTTCTAATTGGATGGAATTGGGTTTTGAGTGTTTCTTTCGAGGTTTCGTGGTAGGTTTGGGCTTGTGTATGTCCGAGGGTGTCGAAAGGGAGTTTGGATGCTTTGATTTGGGGTTGAGATGGTGGTTCCCATAGCTTGGAGTCAGTTTTTACCGGGGGTCAATCGACTGAACTGGGTGGTTCAGTCGACTGGATTGGGGGATCCAGTCAACTGACCTGTGCTTTAAGGGAATTTTGCAAAATTTCAATAGCCTTTTTCAGTCGACTGGGTGGGGGTCCAGTCGACTGATGTCTTGTTGGGGGCGTTTTGTTGTTTTGGTGGTTGCGTTGTGGCTTTTCAGTCGATGAGTTATGAGGTTCAATCGACTGGTCTCTTTTAGTGGCATTTTGATCGGTTGAATTATGGGATTTTGTCGATTGGACTCATGAAGAGGGGTGTTGGTCGTTTCTTGTTAGGGTTGGTCGTGTTGTGGCCTTGGGGGTCGTGTTATGGCCGTGGTGGTTGTTTAGGCCTTGTGGTTGTCCTCGAGGGTGACGTGCATGGTCAGATGCGAGGTTTTGGTGCATAGTTTGATGTGAGGTTTTGGTGCATGGTCAGATGCGGGGTGTTAGTGCACGATTGCGTGTGTGGTGTTTGTTCATCGTTGGGTGCTGGACGTGTTTGAGTTCGAGATTCTTTTTCTAAAAAGGGGATTTTGAGAAAAGATGGTATTTTGTGAAAACGTTTATGAAAATTGTATTGTGGGAGGTTTAGAGTTGGCCTTCAGGTTAGGTTTTGTTTGTAGGTTGTTGGTCGTCCTAGTGAGTGGACGGGTTATCCGGGTGAGTGGATGTTGTATCGGGTTGCGTGGCATGTGATATCGTATCGGGCTACATGACATATGATGTCGTATCGGGTG
Source organism: Heliamphora ciliata (assembly GCA_032360265.1). NCBI lineage: Eukaryota > Viridiplantae > Streptophyta > Magnoliopsida > Ericales > Sarraceniaceae > Heliamphora > Heliamphora ciliata. Next base: position 37,985 of record JAUMHN010301130.1, read on the forward strand.
TGTGGCATGTGATGTCGTACCGGGGTGTGTGGCATGTGATGTCGCGATGGGTTATGTAGCGAGTTGTGTCGTTATGTGAAACGTAGTGTTTATACGTGATTTTATGCATTTAAAACTCTAGTTTTATTCATGCATGTTACAAGACAGATATGTGGTCTTGATGTATCTAAAACTCTAGTTTTATGGATGCATGTGTGGGTATAGTGATGTGGACAAAAAAGTGGTCCGATGTGATATGGGCAGAAAAGTGGTCCAATAAATGTTAACTCTAGTTAACAATAGACGAAAAAGTGGTCCGATAAACGTTAGCTCTGGTTAACGATGGATGGAAAAGTGGTTCGATATATGTTAACTTTGGTTAACAAGGCATGTGTGTGTGTGTGTGTGTGTGTGTGTGGGAATTAGAAGGACAAAAAAGTGATCCTAATGATGCATCTGTGTGTGGGTATCTAAAGGACGGAAAAGAGATCCTGAAGAGGCATGTGTTGCGTGTGTTGCACGTGGTGCGTTGTGCGTGTTGCATGTGTTGCGTCGTGTAGGTGGCATGTGCTGAGTGGTGAGTGTTGCACGTAGTGCGTTATGTGGGTTGCGTGTGTCACGTCAGTTGCATGTGTTGCATGGGTTAACTCTGGTTAACTGTGTAGTAGATGGGGCTGTGGTCCTTCGGTGATAGTCTGAGAAAATGCTTGTGATGGGTATGTATCATCATGATATTGTAGAACTGTTGTTGGGGCTTGTAAGAGTCGATATAGATATGTATACCTGTACTGCATACATATACCTATTTTCTTTAAGGTTCGTATGCGTTGATGTATATAACTGTGTTGCATGTGGGCTCGTGAGAGTTGAGGCTCGTAGGAGTCGATCTTTGTATTTGAAGCATTGTAGCATATTTGTATGTATACAAAATCATTTTCAAACTGTTTTCAGGGCTCTTGTGAGTTGTGATATAAAACTATTTTTAAACTTGTTTTGAGGCTCGGGGGAGTCGTAACATACATATTACTCTACTAGCATGCTTAGCTTCTATTTCATGTTTGTCTAGTTTCTGCTGAGCCCTCTCTCACGGTGTGTGAATTGAAATATTTTTTAGGTACCGGTCACGCAAGTTGATTTGGAGGTGCCGGAGGGGTGAAAGATTTGTAATCTTCCTTTTGTTTCTTTTTGGATCATGTATGTTTACATGTTTTCGGTGTTGGGACCGTGTTATAAGCATGAGGACGATATATTTAATGCATGTATACTTTTATGTTGAGAGTAAAACATCGGGTTGGGTGTTGCTTTTTAGTGTTATATGGTTATTTGTGGTTGTTTTCATGTGGCCCGGAGTTTGGGGCGTGACAACTCGGTATCAGAGCTCTGGGTTTGAATACTTAAGAGCTGTGGGAAGAGGGTGCATCACCGGGTGAGGTTGATTGCGTGTGCTTGATTGCATGTGTTTAGACGTTTTGATAGCATGAGCATGATAACGAGTTGAGTATGTGGATGTTGTGTATATGTGAGCATGGGGGTTGAATCTTAAGATTGATTAGTGTTGCCTTCGGGAGTTTGGGATAACAAGTTTGGAAGCCGAGTTAGAAATGCATTTGGTCGACGTGTTTTCTAGCAAGAAATTTAAGCAGGTTATCCAGATTGATGAGTCACTCTTGTTAGTTCTCCTTGGTATGTAGGGTTTATTTAGCATGGATCTATGTGGCTATGTGTTAGCATGCTTATGTGGTTAGCGTTTATGTTCATGCGATGTGCTGCATCTTATGTTCTATTTTCCTTTCATATAGACGTGATGTCTGCGAGGATAGGACGAGGTCATGGCCGTGGTTTTGGCCAAGGAGATGTGCCTATCCTTGATGTTGGGGATGTAAATGCTCCCTAAGGACTTGTTGACGCGGTAGAGTTACTGCGTGCGATGGTAGACTCCGTGGGTTGTGTGCTGGGTGTAGAGACATCAGTTGGTGAGGATGTGGTGTTGGGGCGAGTTGGTAGGTCTCGTGTCTTTGAGGTAGTTAGCCGTTGTTTATAGTGCACGACCTTGTTTGACAGTATCTTAGGAATGGTTTAGCTCACCACCTCTCGTGCCTGTGTCGATGGTGATTGGCGGGGTTGTTTCTTTTTAACTTTGTGCTGAATTTTGGGGACAAAATTCCTTTAAGGGGGTAGAGTTGTGAGACTCTGACCTGTTTTTCTTTTTTGGAGTCGTTCAATGCGTTGTTTATCATTTTTGTTTCGGCATGTTTATATGCTTTTTGTGCATGATCGGGCTTAAATATACATGTATGGTTGGTTCCTAGGATTTTTGGGCGTTGTGGTGCGAATTTCAAAAAAAAAATATATTTTTGGGCGGGCCTATAAGTATCTGTCCTTAGATATTTTCAAACAAAATTTCCTCTCTCAACCTTTTTCAACCCTAGAAGCTTTGCCTTTTCCCTAACTTTTCGAGGGCCCGGGGCTCGATTTTCGATGATTAAATAGCAGATTCTTAGTATCCTCGTGGTGGGCTACGCTTTCATCCTTTGGCGAAGTTTATTTTTGCACATGGTTCAAGGTGTTGAGTTTTTGACTCAACGAGGTAGGATCCTAGAATTTCATGTCTTACAAGGATGCTACATGTAATTGTATGTGTTTTCACCAGTTAAAAATGCATGAAAAATTGATTTTTGTTTCAAAAAGTTAGGTTTTGGTTGAAAATCGTTTTCGGGTTGGATGGAATTGGGTTTTGAGTGTTTCTTTCGAGGTTTTGTGGTAGGTTTGAGCATGTGTATGTCCAAGGGTGTCGAAAGGGAGTTTAGATGCTTCAATTTGGGGTTGAGGTGGTGGTTTTCATAGCTCGGAGTCGATTTTCGCCGGGGGTCACTCGATTGAATTGGGTGGTTCAGCCGACTGGATCATTTGTTGTGTGGTTCAGTCGACTGGATTGGAGGATCCAGTCGACTGACCTGTGTTTTGGGAGAATTTTGCGAAATTTCAATAGCCTTTTTCAGTCAACTGGGTGGGGGTCCAGTCGACTGATGTTCTGTTGGGGGCATTTTGTTGTTTTGGTGGTTGCGTTGTAGCTTTTCAATTGATTGAGTTATGAGGTTCAATCGACTAGCTCTCCTCTAGTGGCATTTCGGTTGGTTAAATCATGGGGTTCTGTCGACTGAACTTATGAAGAGGGGTGTTGGTCGTTTCTTGTTAGGGCTGGTCGTGTTGTGACCTTGGGGGTCGTGTTATGGCCGTGGTGGTTGTTTAGGTGTTGTTGTCATCCTCGGGAGTGATGTGCATGGTTAGATGCGAGGTTTTGGTGCATGGTTAGATGCGAGGTTTTGGTGCATGGTTAGATGCAAGGTGTTGGTACACGGTTGTGTGCATGGTGTTTGTTCATCATTGGGTATGGGACGTGTTTGAGTCCGAGATTCTTTTTCTAAAAAAGGGAGTGTAACACCCCGACTCTTCACATGGAAACGATATTGTCCACTTTGGGCAAAGCTCTCACGGTTTTGTTCTTCCCAGAGGGTTACCCATCCTTGCATTGCTCCAGCGTAAGCACGCTTAGCTGCGGAGTTTTGCTAGGGTCTCTACCACCTGGAAAAAGGCCCCGTTGAATATAAGGATCCAAATTTTTTATTTTATAACCCAAGAACTCCCTCTCCCTTTCCGATGTGGGATACCAGGATATCACAATCCACCCCCCTTATCGATCCGCCCACTTAGTAGTCTGCCCACGTGTCACGCGAGATGGGAGGGGCCCACACTCGGAGGTGAGGAGAGTTGGCTCTGATACCATCTGTAACATCCTGACCTTCACATGGCAACGATATTTTCCACTTTGGGCAAAGCCCTCACGATTTTATTCTTTCCACGGGGTCACCCATCCTTGCATTGCTTTAGCATAAGCACGTTTAACTGTGGAGTTCTGTTAGGGTCTCTACCACCTAAAAAAAGGCCTCGTTGAATATAAGGATCCAAAGTTTTTCTTTTATAACCTAGGAACTCTCTCTCCCTTTTCGATGTGGGATACTAGGATATCACAGGGGGTTTTGGGAAAAGATGGTGTTTTGTAAAAACGTTTATAAAAACCATTTTGTGGGAGGTTTGGAGTTGGCCTTCGGCTTAGGTTTTGTTTGTAGGTTATTGGTCGTCCCGGTGAGTGGACCGGTCGTCCGGGTGAGTGGATGTCGTATCGGGTTGCGTGGCTTGTGATGTCGTATTGGGTTGCATGGCATGTGATGTCGTACCGGGGTGTGTGGCATGTGATGTCGTACCGGGGTGTGTGGCGAGTGGTGCCGTTATGTGAAATATAGTATTTATGCGTGATTTTATGCATTTAAAACTCTAGTTTTATTCATGCATGTTGCAAGACGGATATGTGGTCTTGATGTTGTTGGGAATATATACTGAAAAGTTATGCTTTTTATGTATTTTATTCTAGGTTCCTAGCATTTTAATGAGAAACATTTGAGATGATTTTGCATTTATAGTTTCATATTTATATTTGTGATGTATGAATGCATAATCTGTATATTCTATCTAGTATTTGACTCGGTGCTTGCTGCACAGAAGATCGGGTTATAGGTTTTGACAGATTATACAGGTAGGCTCACAATCGCAATGGACCCGGAAATTCTATTGGTACGATTGTAGTACATCGTTATAGTAGTTGGTCCTGGCTAGGTCGAACGGATTGAATTCAAGTTTTTGGAATTCGATGTTCGAGCTTGATGTGTTAGTATACTTGGACTGTATTGAGCGGGATCAACGGGATGATCGATTCTATACTGACTATATGAATTGATCCACATCCCGTATTATCATGTA
>JAUMHN010301131.1:0-18562 GCA_032360265.1 Heliamphora ciliata
CTTTTGTCGATCTATTCTTCAACTATGATTTGATTTCGAGTTGAAACTCCAGTCAGATCTTCTACTGTATTCCCTTACACGTTCCTCGAACGTAATGTGGGCTACGATCTTTCGAGAACTCATACCGGCAGAATCCAGATATATTTTAGTCTTGAAAGACAAAATATGATATATCTGATATATGATATCTGATCTATTAATCTCAAACTAATTCAGCCTACTCGCGTATATATAAGGTTACAGTAGTGACCTAGGGAGTAATTATGAGTAAGACTTCTAATGGAACACAGATACCTACTATCGGTTTCTGCAATTATGGAAACACGTTGTGGTTTCTACAATTTTCATAAAACACTGAATTACAGTTCACACCACTAAAGAACTATAATTGCACTCTGACGCATAATCTCAAAACCTTCTTGCATTGAGCTCCTGTTATTAAATGCTTACCATTTCTACCCACGTTAAGATTCTCGATACCCGCCAATTGAATTTCATTACTGACAATTTAATTTAATCGGTATTTTCATATTCCTTAAACCCTTCCGCTTAACTTATTTGACCGTCGGATAATTAAATCCACCTGCAGGGTTTGGCCAGGTCAAAACTTATAAGCATACTTAAGGGGGAATCGTCAATTCCGACCATTTGGGATGTCGATTTCGTTAATAATTAATATTTTTCATATAAATAATACCACTATCCAACTCATCGGGAATATAGACCCATATAAGATCGCACCCTCTAATTAATCAAAACAGCGAATATTAAATATACGCAAATCAATAATTATTTCAAGATTAAGAGGATAAGTACTATTCATAATAACCTTGGGGTGTGAATTAATATATATAGTCAGTATAAAATTAATTACCCCAAATGTCTCGTTCAATACACACAAAATGTACTGTCACAGAGAGTCGGAACAATAGACGATGCTATTATCTATTTTTCATAATCAAGATAGGCCTACTAAAACTCTGTGCCACAATCGTACCGATAGTATGTCCACTTCCATCTAAACTGTGAACATAAAACTTATATTCTGCAAGAACCTAAAATCTGATCTTCTGTGTGTAAGCCATACTCTACACACCAGATTAAATACTATACAGAATATCGGATATCTATACATAATATTGAAAAAATAATACACATACATTGCTCATAAAGATTTTTATAAAATGAAAAATTAATTTTATTAAAATAAAATTAAATACTAAAAACATGAATTTCAGTATACCAACCCTAACTGTCGGTCCCTGACACGACCTAAAACTGTCCCTAGCACCTCCGGCCATCCTCATGACCTTAAACTGACTCTTTGGTTCCCAACATGACCTAAAACTGTCACTAGCACTTCTGGTCCTCTTTATGACCTTAAACTAACTCGTCGGTTCACGACACGACCTAAAATTGTCCCTAGCCTTCTCGGTCCTCCTCATGACCTTAAACTGACTCGCCAATCCCCGACACGATCAAAACCTGCCCCTAGCACTTTCGATCCTCCTCATGCCCTTAAACTGACTCGTCGGGGACCCTAAAACTGTCCCTAGCACCTCCAGTCCTCCTCATGACCTTAAACTAACTCGTTGGTCCCTAACACGGCCTAAAATTATCCCTAGAACATCTAGTCCTCTTCATGATCTTAAACTAACTCGCTGGTCCCCGACACGACCTAAAACTATCCCTAAAACCTCTAGTCCTTCTCATGACCTTAAATTGACTCATCAGTCCCCGATATTACCTAAAACTATCCCTAACACCTCTGGTCCTCCTCATGACCTTAAACTAACTCGTCGGTTCCCGACACAACCTAAAACTGTCTCTAGCCTTCTTGGTCCTCCTCATAACCTTAAATTGACTCGTCGGTCCTCGACACGTTCGAAAACTGCCCTTAGCACCTTCGTTCCTACTCATGACCTTAAATTGACTCGTCAGTCCCCGACATAACCTTAAACTGTGCCTAGCACCACCTATTCTCTTCATAACCTTAAAATGATTCGCCGGTCCCAAACATGACCTAAAACTATTTCTAACTTTTTCGGTCCTCCTCATGACCTTAAACTAACTTGTTGGTCCCTAACATGACCTAAAATTGTCCCTAGCCTTCTCAGTCCTCCTCATGACCTTAAACTAGCTTGTCGGTCCCTGACATGACCTAAAACTGTCCCTAGCTTTTTTAGTCCTCCTCGTGACCTCAAACTGACTCACTGGTTCCTAACATGACCTAAAATCGTCTCTAGCCTCTAGTCCTCCTCATGACTTTAAACTGACTCGTTGGTCCCTAACATGGCCTAAAACTGTCTCTAGCACCTCTGATCCTCCTCATGACCTTAAACTGACTCACCGATTCTCGCACGACCAAAAAGTTACCCCTTTCATTCTTCGGTCCTTGTCATGACCCTATGCCTATTTACGCGTTCACATTTGCACATGTTCGCATCGTATCATGTTTTTCATGCATCATGATTACCCTGTTTGCATCATATACATTGCCCCGCGAACTACAATCGATTTGATCCCTTACAACAGAGGTACGTAGGAAGCTCAATGGATATTTGGGTTTGACCATGCTTTTCTACATGTTTCGTTTGTACCTAAGATTGGTGGCTTGTTCGATCGGTTCGTCTCTGGAGCTCAGACATTCACTTGTACCACGAGTTGCTGCAAAGCTCTATCAAAGAGAGGCAATTGTAGACACCCAAATTTGACCAATCCAAATATTAGGCACCCATCTCGAATGCGCCCTGATGATGAAAGAATGAGGATCAAGCTCGGAGATACTCCTAAGCAAGCAAAAACACAAAAACCATCAAACAGTCCAAGCCGTGACCTTCATTTCTAACGGCCGTCACTATTTGATCCTCGCTGCTACTTTTTGATCATGGCTGCTACCATTATTGTAACGGTCGCCACTTTTGAAACCCCACTACTACGTTTCATCTTCATACGGATGGCGGCTTTAACTGTAAAAAGAAAAAAGGTGTCGGCCTAAACTGTTAAAAAGCAAAAGGTAATGGCCGACACTATTACCCCTTTTTGGACATGTGACAGCATTCTAAAAAGGGTCTGTCTTGCCCATTTTACTTATAAATAGACGTCGTTTCCAAGCCAAAGGAGAAAAAATAATTTCAGAACACCCTTACTCTACCAAAATCCATTCTCACCCAATATCCTCTACTTTTCAAGCCATTTTTGTGTTCTTGGTTGCCTTGGAGGAGTCCTCAGAGCATATATTGGATTGAAGACCTCCTTTCACACCCTCGAGGGACCATTTGAGGCAGATATACAGACGAGGTAACCTTAGGAACCACGACTTTTCTCTAAATCCTTATTTTCTTCCTCCGAGGGTGACGTGAGTGAGGTTTCTATTGTTTTGTTATCATTTATTTTTATACAACCATGATTTTCCTTCAATTCTTATTATATTCAGTTCCTTTACAATCTTCTGCTCCATATAGTTTCTATTATTTTTGTTCTGTTTTCATACTCACCAGCACACCAAACACATTTAAAGTTTTCTGAGGTTCTACAAAATCAACGGTCGTGACCTTTCAATGACACGGCTACGAGGTTTGTTTCACCTATAGTAACGGTCGTGATGTGTCATGTTGAGCTGTCATCTTTTTTATTAGACATAATAACGACCATGAGGTTCCTATACCAAGCCATCATTTTCAGACCTATACAAGGTACGGTCGTATGGCTTATTTGCCCAGGTCACGACATTTCTTTTCGGCTGAAGATGTAAAGAAGTGCTTTCAAAATTCTTTGATCTCCTTTTATTTAATATTCTTTTGTCTTATTTTTGTTCATTTTAATGTTCATACATCTCGGATTACTTTCTTGAGAACTGATGAATAGTAGGTCTGGCCTAAATTAAATGAGTTATGGTCTTTGTTCCTTACATTTTTATTTCTACTTATTCTGAGGTTCTACAAAACCAACAGCCATGACCTTTCAATGACACGGCCGTAAGGTTCTTGTACCGAGCCGTCACCTTTATGCCTATAAATAGTTCGGCCGTGATATTCCTTTATCTAGGCCATGACCTTTATCTTGGGCTAAGAGTGTGAATGTGTCTTTAAATATTTCGTGATATTTATGCTTTATTGTTTTCTTTTCTTCTTTGCTGTTTTGATATGTATTCTTTCTTTTATACCCTTGTTTCCTTCCTTGAGGGACAATGAACAGCAAATCTAACACCAGATTAGCGGGTTGTAATCACTATTTTTTATGCTTTCATTTCAGTATCTAATGTGGACCTAGAATATGTCGGTCGTGACCTTAAATACCTACGGCCATATGTTTTATAAGCCATAAAGTGTTGGCCGCCATATGTGGTTATCACGACCGTCAGTTTTACCTCTGTGATTATCACGGCCGCCTTTTTACTTTGACTACGGTTGCGTGGTTTTTGGAAGCTAGTGACATGAGAAATGTGTTCATACATCTTTTTTTTAATTCGCAGTATCCAGTACTTTCTGTTTAGTGTTTTTCACCCTGAAAACCATAGCCGCGACTTTCATTTGTCACGGCCGTGAGATTTTATTTATCTTGTTTGTCGCGGTAACCCTATATTTGTCACGGCCACCAGCTTTGTGACCTTTTATGTCACGGACGCGACATGTGTTGCTATGGCCATGTGTTTTATGCATATCCTGTTGCTTGAAACAGTGTTTTAATCTTCTCCGTTGTGTTCTGTACAACTTGTTTATAGCATGTTAGAAACTAAAATTTTGTTACATGTTTCTTAGGTCTTTATTTGTATATTTTACTGCTAACTCATATGTTTTTTGCTTTGTTTTGTTCAAACTATACGTGTGGCATATCTGGAAATAATAACCAAATCGCATGACCCTGAGAATCATAGTTAGGTTTTGCTTTGTTGTTTGCTTTTGTTTGAACTTTCTTTAACCTCCCGTTCTGTATATATTACCTTTAAAAAAATTTATAATAAGAACCAACATTGACAAAGTAGAGGCTAGCCTCACGGTTTGGCGAGAAGGGTGCCTAACACCTTCCCTTCTCATACCTTAGCCCCTGAACTCTCTTTTATCTGGTTACGCTTTTAAAAGACCCGCAACCTTTTTCTATTTTTCTTGATTTTTCTCAAGAATTAAGTGGTAACTTCATTTTGTTTTAAAAATGCGTTCGGATATCTTAAATTTTCCATTTTAAATAGAAAATAAATATTCTTCTAAAAACAACGGATATCCGGTGCATTTTCCCTCCCAATCTCCTAAAAAAATGCCTGCACGCATCTAGGCCAAAGTTGAGAAAGTTTTTGCGCTCAACTGGAGAAAAGTCGTCCATCCAAGCCAACAGAGATTTGTTGTAAGAGTGGGCTATGAAAAATGCAAAGAAAGTGCAGGATATCTAAAACAGAGAGGGACAGGAATAGTAACACCTTTTTATAGAACAAGAAATTGAGGGAATCACAAAATCTGTCCCAAGTTTCACGCCAAAAGGTTTCCCCACGACCACCATCTTTTTTCCACAGCCATCACATTCATATCTCACGGCCGCCATCTTTTCTCCTCAAATCCTAATGCCATGATGTTTAAAAGTCTAGGCTGGTAACTTTTCTCGATGAAAGTTCAGGCCGCCTTACACAAAACCCACGGTCGCGAGTTCAAAACTCACGGTCGCAACCTTTTTTATGCGGAAATTTTGCCAACCTCTCATCATTTTGTCAAATGTGCCCAAATCATCATCGATGACTTATAAACAACTTACAACAAGGAAAAACAGTTTATATAGTAAGGTCACAACCCATGAATCGAATCATCATACATAATAGGAGTTTAAGGTTTAAAAATGCTTTTCAAAATGTAATAATCATAAAACATCCATGATAATCGAAGGTGTAAACCAAAGGGCACGAAGGCCCAACCCATTATAAGTAAAATAATGTGTGTATATATGTCATGGCACACAAGCCAAAAGAAGAACCAAAGGCACGCAGGCCCCATCTATAGTATCTGGGCATATGTAATGGAACAGTATCTTAGAAGCAATATGAATGAACGGTGTATCAATGTAGATCAGCGTGTATCTATGCAGTGTGTGTCGAAGCAGTGTACCAGAACAATAAATCAGAGCAGTATGTCAATGGGATCATGAGAGAGTATCATAATGAATCAAATGGACACGCAGACCCAAGAAAGAATAGGCGCGCAGCCCTCAAAGAACAAAAAAAGAAGAAAAATAAAATCCTCAACAGTACGGTAGATCAGAAAGGTCACTCCCGTCGGGTCCTCTTACATCGGACAATGTAGCCTCCCTGAGATGACTCATCAGACGACCTCGTCGATCCTGTCCCCTCCTCTGTGCCCGTGCCAATTTGCGTCGCGTTGGAAGTCCTAACTCTAGAAGAAGTAGCAGCAACAGAAGTGGAAGCAGAAGTCCAAGCAGGTGCTGCAATTGGTGCAGCAGGTGCTGTACAACCGCCACAAGTCATCGGCTCTCCGCCATATTGGAGGCAAGATTGTTAAGATCCTTATTTTTGCAAATGATTATCTAAAAAAATTAACTGGATGGACAAACGCCAAAATGAGCTCCAGATAAATTTTTTGATGACGAATGATCAAAATAAAACCCGTGCATCCGAAGTTAATTTAAAAGAATACATTTTTACCGGTTGAATCTTCAACTATGATTTGAATCCAAGTTAAAGCTCCAGTCATATCTTCTACTATATTTTCTTATACGATTTCCAAATATAGTGTGGGTTATAATCCTCGGATAACTCGTACCGGCAGAACCTGGACATCTTTAGTCTTAGAAGACAAGTTATGAAACTACTTCAGTCTACCCGCATATTTATAGGGCTACAGTAGGGACCTGGAGTATAATTATGAGTAAGACTTCCAGTGAAACAAAGACACGTATCAGCAATTTTCGCAATTAAGTAACCCTCATTGCGGTATCTATAATTATGAAAAACTAGCAGCGGTTTCTGCAATTTCTATAAAATACTAAATTACAGTTCACACCACTAAAGAACTATAATTACACTCTGACCCATAATCTCAAGATCATCTAGCATTAAGCTCCTGTTATTAAATACTTACCATTTCTCCCCACGTTAAGATTCTCGATACCCGCCAATTAAATTTAATTACTAACAATTTAATTTAATCGGCATCTTGATATTTTTTAAGCCCTTCCGCTTAACTTATTTGACCGCCAGATAATCAAATTCACCTGTAGGATTTGGCCCGATCAAAACTTATAAGCTTAAGGGGGTATCGTCAATCCCGATCTTTCGGAACGTGAATTTCGTCAATAATTAATATTTGCCATATAAATAATACCGTTATCCAACTCATCGGAAATATAGACCCATATAAGATTGCATTCTCTAATTAATCAAAATAACGAATATTAAATATACGCAAATCAATAATTATTTCAGGATTAAAAGGATAAGTATTATTCATAATAATCTTGGGGTGTAAATTAATTTATATAGTCAGTATAAAATTAATTATCCTAAATGTCCCGTTCAATACACACAAAGTGTACTGACACAGAGAGTCGGAACAATAGACAACGCTATTATCTGTTTTTCGTAAGCAAGATAGGCTTACTAAAACTATGTGCTATAGTCGTACCGATGGAATGTTCATTTTCATCTAAACTATGAACAAAAAACTTATATTCTGCACAAACCTAAAATCTAATCTTCTGTGTGCAAGCCGTACTCTGAAAATCTGAGTCTGTGTACTCCAAAGGTACTAGACTATTTTTCTGGTAAACCAACATATAATCCTTAATCATTTTCAAGTACTTGATTATATTCTTTACCGTAGTACAATGCTCTTACCTTGGGTTAGACTGATATATGCTAATTATGCCAATGACAAAGTAGATGTCAGGTCTAGTGTAGAGCATAGCATGCATGAGACTTTCTACTGCCGAAGCATAAGGAACCGCCTTCATCTTCTCTATCTTATTAGGTGTCTTAGGACACTAATCCTTGGATAGAGTGATTTCATGCCTGAAAGGGAGAAATCATTTCTTAGAATCCTGCATGCTAAAACGAGCAAGGATATCATCGATATACTTTGCTTGTGATAAGCCTAGCATCCTTTGTTTTCGATCTCGCACAAGCTTGATCCTAAGGATGTGACTGGCTTCTCCCAAGTTCTTCATATCGAACTGTCCAGATAATCATACATTAACCGTAGATAATGTTCCCACATTATTTTCGATGAGCAGGATATCGTCAACATAAAGTACTAGAAAGATCACCACACTTCCGTCAAGCATTTTGTACATACAGCACTCATCCGAACTTTGATCAAAACTATAAGACTTAATGGCTTGATCAAACCGAGTGTTCCAAAACCTCAATGCCTACTTAAATCTATAAATGAATCTCTTAAGCTTGCACAATATGTGCTCATGGCCTTTTGCAATGAATCTATCTGGTTATATTATATAGATACACTCATTAAGACTTCCGTTAAGGAAAGCTGTCTCGACGCCTATTTGTCAGATTTCGTAATCGAAATGTGTAGCAATAGATAAGAGAATCCAGATAGACTTAAGCATGATTATCGGCGAAATGATTTTCTCATAATCGATCCCTTCTTTCTGAGTGAACCATTTAACAGCAAGCCTAGCTTTGAAGGTTTCAACCTTCTCGTCTGCTCCTCTCTTTCTCTTGTAGATCCACTTACATCCAATGGGTTTTATCCCTTTAGGTGGTTCTACAAGTTTTCAGACCTGATTAGAATACATAGATTCTATCTTTGAATTCATAGCCCTTTACCAAAGATCTGTATCTTTATCATGAAGTGCTTCATTGTAGTTACAGGACTTGATATCTAGTTCTGTTGGGATCCTATCAAAAGACTCTACTGAGAACATAAACCGATCAGGTTAATGAACAACCCTCCCACTACGACGAGGCACTACCTATGTCTGTGTACTAGCAGTAACACGCTGTGCAGAATCAAAATTCTGTGCATCAGCACCCTTTTCTTAATTTTATCATGTCCCGATAATTCTCCCACTACGACGAGGTAATAGATTATCAGTGACTTGTTCTTCCGTTCAACTGGTATTTTCTCTCAGTTCTTTTAGAACAATTTTGCTATTGTGCCTCTGATCCATAATATAATTCTTTTACAAGAATCGGGCATTGGTGCTAATAATGACCTTATGATCCTTAAGATTATAAAATAGACCACCCTTCGTTCTCTTAGGATACCCTACAAAGAAATAGACTTCTATCATCGGTTTCAACTTAACCACGTTCCCTTTCAGCACATGTGCTGGACACTCCCAAATCCGAATGTAATTCAGACTAGGCTTACGCCTGGTCCACAATTCTGTGGGAGTAGAAGGTATTGACTTAGAAGGTACCAAGTTCAAAATGTAAGCCAATGTCTCTAAAGCGAGTCCCCAAAATAAATTGGATAAACCTGAATAACTCATTATGGACCTTACCATTTCCATAAGAGTCATATTCCTTCTTTCTGCTACACTATTCTTTTGCAGAGTGCCAGGTGTAGTCAATTGGGATGTAATCCCCTCAGATGACAAGTAGTCCTTAAGCTCTCCAAAGAGGTATTCCCTTTTGCGGTCGGATCGTAGAGATTTGACTTATGGTGTATCAGATAAATGTCCTTAAGCTCTCCAAAGAGGTATTCCCTTGAATTTTTTAAATTTTTCAATGCATTCAGACTTACGGTGTATCAGATAAATGTATCCATACCTTGAGTAGTCATCAATGAAACTGATAAAGTACTCAAAATCACCTCTAACCTAGATTGTCATAGGACCACACACATCAAAATGAACCAGCGCAAATGGTTCTTTAGCTCTATAGCCTTCGGCGAAAAAAGGGTCTCTTGATCATTTTACCTTCTAAATAAGATTTACAAATTGGAAGTGCCTCCACTTTCAATGAAGTCCATCTGCTACCAGTCTGTTTATCCTTTTTAGATTAATATGTTCCAAACGTAAGTGCCAAAGAAACGTTTTGTTCATTAAAGAAAAAAGCTTCCTCTTATATGGTAAATTAGATGTGTTATTCATTTCAATCAGTTATAGTGTAGGAGAGATTAGAGTAATAATATAAAGATCATTCACCAATGTACCAGAACAGAAAACCCGTTTATTATTTTTAATAACCACAGAGTTATTAAAATAAATCAAATATATTTCTTTAACCAATTCAGAAATGAAAATTAACTTCCTTCTAATGACATGTACATAAGGACAATTTTTCAATATTAAAATTCAATCTCTACCAAAATTGAGGTGACATCTCTTACTACAACTGCTATTGCCTTTGTATTATTTTTCATATATAACTAAATCTCTCCATCACTAAGTTGACGGGTTTTTTAGAACCCTGACAATGAATGGCAGACATGATTAGTGGCTCCCGTATCTGCACACCAGGTACTGGCAGATAACACCGCTAACATGTTTCCACAACTAGTGAATAGAAATTACCCTATATGTTCTGCCATCTGAGAAATACTGAACATAGCTTTTTCTAGTGCCATGTCTGGTTGCAGTGAAAACATCTGTCTTTTGACTTTTTCACACCAGTTTGTAGCCCACTAACTACACTAGAAATTATGTATCCCTATTTTTGAACCTTTTTCTTCTTCATACCTTTCGGCCCAAATGAAGAATCTTTTTCTGAAACAGACACATTTTCTGATATTAAAGGATTACCATTGGTAATTAAAACTATATTCAAATTACTTTTTCAGACAACAAAATTCGATCCCGTAAGTTTATTTTCTTCGAGTATTAAAGCAAGTGGGTTAAATGCTATTTTAGTCCTGAGAATCACATAATTAAAAAAATCGTTAATTATGATGAGTAAAACTTTGAATTCATTTTAATTTAGTTATCTCTACCATTTTAAAATTAATTCGCCAGCAGCCTAGTAACCTGAGAATAGCATGCCTCATTAAAAGGACGTCTACTATCTTTCATAAGACCAGACAGGCCAATTCCTTTTAATTTTACTATCTAGGCAAATGACCATGCCAAGTAAAACTAAATAGCTGATATAATTTCGGTACAGTATATAGTAGCAGTGACTCAGTTGGAGTTGACTTCTATTATAAACAGGTAAGTGTTAACCATCACCTAATCACAAATCAATCGCTTCGCAATGAACCCTTCAGTTGGAGAAGTAATCCACATTAACAATTATCTAGAATTATCCCTAAAAGGTGTTTGTATTGGCGATACTGCAATTAATCTATTAGTTGGAGAGGAAAGAATTACTACCGACACACAGGATTTAATTGTATTGCCTACAAACTGGTGATGAAAATCGCGGGATTTATCTATGAATAAATTTTCTCTCTCACTTTGATTTTTAAATCATTTTTAAGGGTTATAAAAATTTATTTAATTAAAATAAATTTATTAATTTTAAAAAACACATGATCTGAAAGAATCAAATATCTTTCCGTGTACACGATTTCTAAGATTCTGATTTATTAAACCATATTTTCGTATTTAAATGCTTAACAAATAAAATTTAATAAATGCATAGTTTTTTCTTCAGCTTTTCAGCAAAGGTAGTGATTAAAGATATTTATTTATTTTATTTTTCGTTCCACATTTTTTGAAAAATAATAATTTATTTCAATTAAATATTTTTCTATTTAATTAATTCAAAATCCAGAATTAATTTTTACGTTTTTTCAAGATATTCAATTTTATGAAAAATCATCTTAAACGTGATATTTTGTAAAAAAATAAAATATTTAAAATTTTTCTATTTAATTAAAATTAATTAATTAAAAAAATTAAATTTTTATTTTTATTACAAAATATTTTAATTAAATCAAAATTTTGAATTAATTAAATTAACAAGATAAATAAAATAGATATGCAATCATCCATGCAATTCATATATATATAAACACGATGCATATATCCCAATTTTATGATCCAAGTGAAACGTTGAAGTATTTCAGTTTCTCGAAGAAAATAAGCTGTAATAATCATCTTTTATCTCTGATTCCTATGCCATGATTGCATCAGATTTTTCTGATACTATATATATAATATAAATCTGTTCCATATCTATCAGAAAATCAACACAAAGCAGCCCTGGGACAGATAAAATAGCTGGCCACTACCAGCCACCACCGGCGCCGCCTTGCTGCCACCTTCAGGCAACTCTTGCCGCCTCGTTCGAGCTCTGTTTTTTATGAACTTTACATCGTTGGAAAGCTGTTGAAATATAAAATTTTTCTGTTAAAAATTCTATTGGAAAATTGCCCAAAAAACGGACAAAAAAACTGCCCAAACCAGAAAAAATACACTACTGGCCGAAACAACACTGCGCCGCCAACTTCTCAAGACTTTTTTGACCTCTTACCGAACTCTATTTTCGACGTACTTTATACCGAAAGAAAGCTCTCGAAAAGTACTATTTTTTTATGAGAAAATATACTCAAAATCAGCCCCAAAAACTATTAGAAAAACTACCCAAAACTGCTGTCGCCACACCCCAGCACGGCTGCTGGAACCGCCAACTTCCTGAGGTCGTTTACCCTCATCCGAACTCCGTTTTTGACGTTCTTTATACCGTTGAAAATCTCTCACAAAGTAGAATATTTTTGTCAAAAATTGCTCAAAAATAGCCCAAAAAACTGTCAAAAATTACCTGAAAGCTACTGCCGTCGGCCACCAGCACCGCCACCTTTAACCGCCGCCCGTTTGGGCTTTTTCTGGTGCTTCTTTGATGTTGATTTTTTGTGAAAATAGCTTGAATATACAGCCACATGATGCTTTGAAGAATGTCTCGAAAATAGTGCCAAATAGCCCCAAAATGGCCTAAACCTTACCGCTAGGCGCCGCCACCACCGGCCTATTTGCTGCCTGTTTGGGTTGTGATTTTTGTTTTTGTTTTTAGTTTTTGATAGTATTTTGAGATATGTCTTACTGCTATTTTATATTTAAAAAATTATTCAAAAAATAGTCCCAAAAATCACCCAAAAAATCGTCAAAACTGCCTCCGAACTGCCGCCGGCAAAGCTACCGAAACCAGGCTATTTTGGTAATTTTTTCCGTTGTTTTTAACATATTTTTATGCTATTTTTTATATACAAATACTGCAAAAAAACTCACCAAAAAAACTGTTTACAACCATTAAAAATTTATCGCAATTCATGTCTCGTAAAATTCCGAACCACCGCCGGTACCTCTTCGTATTCTTTAATATGTTCAACTTATTCTTAAATAATATAAACAAATATTTAAAAACATAAAACTAACTTTTACATCGAACTTATGTTCCGAAAGGTTCACATTCAATCTATTATGGTCAACTCTCATGATTAAAAAAAATAATCATCATTCACAAATTATTCAATCAAACATGAATTAATGACGATCATAAAATCGAGATTAGACCGCTTGCAAAAAAAAAAGTTAGCAACAGTTCTAAAACTACCCAGCCCCGATAATCGAAAACAAAAAACAAAACGGCTCTGATACTAATTATTGGAGGCAAAACTGCCAAGATCTTTATTTTTGCAAATGATTATCTGAAAAAATTAACTAGATAGGCAAATGCTAAAATGGGTTCCAGATAAAATTTTTGATGACGAATAATCAAAATAAAACCCGTGCATTCGAAGTTAATTTAAAAAAATACCTTTCTACCGGTCGAATCTTCAACTATGATTTGAATCCAAGTTGAAGCTCCTGTCATATCTTCCACTGTATTTTTTTATGCAATTCCCAGATGTAGTATGGGCTATAATCCTCCGATAACTCGTACCGGCAAAACTTGAACTTCTTTAGTCTTAGAAGACAAGTTATGAAATTTGTTTAGTCTACCTGCATATTTATAGGGCAACAGCAGGGACCTGTAGAGTAATTATAAGTAAGACTTCCAGTGGAACAAAGATACGTATCAGCGATTTTTACAATTAAGCAAACCTCATAGTGGTATCTACAATTATGAAAAACTAGCAACGATTTCTGTAATTTCTATAAAATACTGAATTACAATTCACACCACTAAAGAACTATAATTACACTATGACCCATAATCTCAAGATCATCTAGTATTGAACTCCTGTTATTAAATGCTTACCATTTATTCCCGCGTTAAAATTCTCGATACCCGCAAATTAAATTTAATTAGTGACAATTTAATTTAATTGACATTTTGATATGATTTTCAGTATACCTACTCTAACAATCTTTCACTTATACTCAAAACTATGCTGCCATACATTTGACTCCCATGCCCTTTACATGACTATCAAAAGTCTTACCCAATAAACTCTTTGTAAAGGATCTATAAGGTTGTCTCCTGATGTAAACTCTATGTCTGACTAAAAATTTGAGTCTGTCTACTCTAAAGGTACTAAACTGTCTACCTGGTAAACCAACATATAATCCTTAATATTTTTCAGGTACTTAATTGTATTCTTTACCACAGTCCAATACTCTTGTCCTAGGTTAGACTGATATCTGCTAACCATGCCAACGACAAAGCAGACGTCAGGTCTGGTGCAGAGCATAGCATGCATGAGGCTTCCTACTATCAAAGTATAAGGAACTTGTTTCATCTTCTCTTTCTCATTAGGTGTCTTAGGACACTGATCTTTAGATAGAGTGATTCCATGCCCGAAAGGGAGAAATCCTTTCTTGGAATCTTGCATGTTAAAATGAGTAAGAATATCAACGATATACATTACTTAAGATAAGCCTAATATCATTTATTTCTGATCTCGTACAAGCTTGATCCCAAGGTTGTGACTGACTTTTCCCAAGTCCTTCATATCAAACTATCCAGATAACCATACTTTAACTATAGATAATGCCCCCAGATAATTTTTGATGAACAAGATATCGTCTATATAAAGTAATAGGAAGATCACCATGCTTTCATCACACTTTTTGTGCACACATGACTCATCCAGACTTTGATCAAAATTATAAGACTTAATGGCTTGGTCAAACCGAGCGTTCCAAGACTTCGATACTTGCTTAAGTCCATAAATGGATCTCTTAAACTTGCACAGCATGTGCTCCTGATTTTTTGCAATGAATCTGTCTGGTTGTATCATATAGATACACTCATCAAGCCTTCTATTAAGAAAAGCTGTCTTGACGTTCATTTTTCAGACTTCGTAATCAAAATGTGCAGTAATGGATAAGAGAATTCAGAAAGACTTAAACATAGATACTGGCAAAAAAATTCTCAAAATTGATCCGTTCTTTCTGAGTGAACCATTTAGCAATAAGCCTAGGTTTGAAGCTTTCAACCTTCTCATCTGCTCCTCTTTATCTCTTGTAGATCTATTTGCATCTAATAGGCTTTATCTCTTTGGGTGGTTTTACAAGTTTTTAGACCTGATTGAAATATATAGATTTCATCTCTGAACTCATAGCCCTTTGCCAAAGATCTGTATCTTTGTCTTGAAGTGCTTCATTGTAGTTATAGGGCTCGGTATCTAGTTCTGCTAGGATCTTGTAAAAAGACTCTCCCAAAAACATATACCGGTCAGGTTAATGAACAACTCTCCCACTATGATGAGGCACGACCTGTGACTGTGTACTAGCAGTAACACGCTGTGCAGAATCAGAACCCTGTGCATCAGCATCGTGTTCTTGATTTGCACCTATCTCGATAATCCTCCCACTACAACGAGGTAATAGAATATCAGTGACTTGTTCTTCCGTTCTACTGGTATTTTTTTTAGTTCTTCCAAAATAATTTTGCCATTGGGCCTGTGATGCATAATATAATTCTCTTCTAAGAATCGGGCATTGGTGCTAACAATGACCTTATGATCCTTAGGATTATAAAATAGGCCACCCTTCATTCCCTTGGGATACCCTACAAATAAATAGACTTCTGTCCTCAGTTCTAACTTAACCGCGTTCCCTTTCAGCACATGTGCTAGACACCCCAAAATCCGAATGTGTTTCAGATTAGATTTACACCTGGTTCACAATTCTGTGGGAGTAGAAGGTACTGACTTAGAAGGTACCAAGTTCATAATGTAAGCCATTGTCTTTAAAGCGAGTCCCCAAAACAAATCGAGTAAATCTGAATAACTCATCATGGACCTTACCAATTTCATAGGAGTTCTATTCTTCTTTCTACTACACCATTCTACTGTGGAGTGCTAGGTGCAGTCCATTGGGATGTAATACCCTCAAATGACTAGTAGTCCTTAAACTCTCCAAATATGTAATTTTCCACTACGGTCAGATCATAGTGATTTAACACTTTTACCCAAACGCTTCTCCGCCTCTACCTTGAATTTTTTAAAATTTTCAAACCATTCAAACTTACGTTGCATCAAGTAAGTGTATCCATACCTTGAGTAGTTATCAATGAAACTGATAAAGTACTCAAAGCCATCTCTAATCCAGATTGGCATAGGACCACACACATCAGAATGAACGAGCTCTAACAGTTCTTTAGCTCTATGACCTTTGGCCGAAAAGGGGCTCTTGGTCATTTTACCATCTAAGCAAGATTCACATGCTAAAAATACCTACACTTCCAATGAACTCAAAAGTCCATCTGCTACCAGTCTGTTTATTATTTTTAGATTAATATAACCCAAGCGAAAGTGCCAAAAAAATATTTGGTTCATTAAAGAAGGAGACATTCTCTTATATGGTAAATTAGATGTGTTATTCATTTCAGTCAGTTACAGTGTAGGAGAGATTAGAGTAATAAAATAAAAATCATCCACCAATGTACCAGAACAGATAATCCGTTTATTATCCTTAATAACCACAGAATTATTAAAATAAACTAAATATCATTCTTTAACTAATCTAGGAACAGAAACTAAGTTTCTTCTAATGACAGGTACATAAAGGCAATCTCTCAATATTAAAATTCAATCTCTACCAAAACTTAGAGTAACATCTCCTCCTACAACTGCTGTTGTCTTTGTATTATTGTCCATATACAGGTAAATCTCGCCATCACTAAGTTGTCAAGTTTTTTGGAACCCCTGTAATAAATTGCAGACATGATTAGTGGCTCTCGTATCTACACACTAGGTACCGGTAGATAACACTACTAAACATGTTTTCATAACAAGTGAATAGAAATTATCATATATGTTCTGCCTTCTGAGAAATACTGGACATAATTTTTTCAAGTGCCGTGTCTGGTTGTAGTGAAAACATCTACCTTTTGACTTTTTTACACCAGTCCGTAGCTCACTAACTACACTGAAAATCGTATGTCCCTATTTCTGAACATTTTACTTCTTCATGTCTTTCGGTTCAAAGGAAGAACCTTTTTTCTGAAACAACATTTTTTGGTATTGAAAGAATACCATTGGTAGTTAAAGTTATATCCAAATTATATTTCTAATCAACAAAATTTGGTCCCGTAAGTTTATATTCTTTGAGTATTAAAGCGAGTAGGTTGAAAGCCATTTTAGACGTGAGAATTACATAATTAAAAAAAACCTTTAATTATGATGAGCAAAGTTTTAAATTCACTTTAATTTGGTTCCCTCTACCATTTGAAAATTAAATCATCAGCAACCTAAAAACCTGAGAATAGTATGTCTCGTTGGGAGGACGCCTACTATCCTTCATAAAACCAGATAAGCCAATTTCTTTTAATTTTACTATCTAGGCAACTAACCCTGCTAAGTAAAATTAAATAGCTAGCATAGTTTCAGTCCAGTATATAATAGTAGTGACTCAGTTGAAGATGATAATATTATATACAACTAAGTGTTAACTATTATCTAATTCTAAATTAATCACTTTGCAATGAACCATTTAGTTAGAGAAGTGATCCACATTAACAATTATCTAGAATTATCCCTAAAGGAGGTTTGTAACTGCAATACCGCAATTAATTTGTCCATTAGGGAGGAAAGACTTAATGTCGCCACGTAGAGTTTAATTGTGTCACCTACAAACTGGTGATAGAGACTGCGGAATTTATCTGTGAATAAATTTTTTCTCCCACTTAGATTTTTAAAATATTTTTGAATGTTATAAAAATTCATTTAATTAAAATAAATTTATTAATTTCGAAAAACACACGATCTGAAATAATCAAACATATTCCTGTGTACACGATTCCAAAAATTCTCATTTATCAAACCATCATTTCATGTTTAAATACGTGACAAATAAAATTTAATAAATACATAATTTTTTCTTCAGCTTTTTAGCTAAGGTAGTGATTAAAGGTATTTATTTATTTTATTTTTCGTTCCATAATTTTTGAAAAATAATAATTTATTTCGATTAAATATTTTTTTATTTAATTAATTTAAAATTTATAATTAATTTTAACATTTTTTTAAGATATAAGATTTTATGAAAAATCATTTTAAACGTGATATTTTGTAAAAAATAAAATATCTAAAAAAATTTATTTAATTAAAATTAATTAATTAAAAGAAACTTAATTTTATTTTCTATTACACAATATTTTAATTAAAACTGAATTTTTGAATTAATTAAATTAACAAGATAAATAAAACAAATATTCAATTATCCACGCAGTTCATATATATATATATATATATATATATATATATAAACA
>JAUMHN010301241.1:0-18559 GCA_032360265.1 Heliamphora ciliata
TGCGAGGAGAAGAGGATAATTAAATCGGGTTGTCAGTAACCTAATTTATTTATCGGGAATTCATATCTTAAACGTGGGGAGAATTCAGTGTATTTGATAATTGGAAACTCAAGACATAATTTGAGTTAGGGTCGGGAGTTCAGTCAGGACATTTAGTGGAACAAGTTTTGGTTCGTACGGGAAAGGATCTAGCTCGGGAACAGAGTTAGGGATATCCAGTTTTCTCGTACGGTTAGCCCGAGTCCTATACTTTCTCATGATCTCTCACGTAGCCCATTATACGCACGGATATTTTTCTTATTGGTTTCAGTAATTATTTAATTTAATTTGAATGCTGGTATTGCCGTCGGGGACATTCGGGAATTAAATTAAATTAATGAGGGGACATCAAGACATAATTTGGACATCGTTTTTTACAGTCACGACGTCGATTCAAAAATTTTTTTTTCCCGCTACGCGGCTCACTCTCCAACAGAGGGTCCATTTGGGCGGGTGTATTATCTAGGGGAGTGAGTGGTTCGCCAGTCGTTCGGCCTGGATCACTTTCAGATCCTAGTGGTTCCTCCGACTTGTATGCGCCGGACAGATCATCTGAGCCGGGTCGATCTTCTTCTTGAGCTGGTGGGGACTCCAGCTGCTAAGCTATTGGTAGCCGAGGGAGACTATAACACCTGGGCCTGGGCCCATTTTCTGGGACCACTAGAACCTGGCCCAGCCAGTGGTAGGAAGAGGCGAGGGCCGGAGGCCGCCATTGCTGACGCTGCTACTGTTACGGGAGCTAGAGTGCTGCTGCCGAAGCTGCTGCTACTGGAGCAGCTAGGGCTGGGGCTGTTGAGGTTCCCTGGGCTATATCATCCTTCATCGCCGGGTATCTTTTTGATATCCCCATCCCGATTCCTCGAGCTCTAGAGTTTCGGCCAGAGCTTGCTCAGGTTTGAATCTTTTCTCACTATTTCCTTTTCGTCTTTCTTTATTCATTGAGTGCTCAGTTCTGTATTATTTTTGGCAGATGGATCAGGCTTGGCTGGATTGTCTCATGCTGGTGGTGAGCAGCATGCGGACCCTTATCCGCCAGCAGGATGCAGCCTTACGTGCAGCTGGGGTTCCATTCGTTCCTTTGCCAGCGAGTATCTCTTCCTGTGTTTTGTCATTATATTCTGTACTTTATTCTTATTCTTGCTTCTCTTTTTCAGGCACTAGTGGCTGCTACCGGTGTAGTACCACCACCTGCTCCGGCTCAGCCTTTTGCTCCAGCCCCATGTTCAGGACGAGGTCTTGAGTCCTGCGCCACTTCTCGAGCACATCCCCGAGGATCTATTTCATCTTCTCGGAGCTGATCCAGGGTCGTATCTTCCTCCTCGGGCAATAACAATGGTGACGACTTTGATAGACTCTTTGAGGATGAAAGCTCGAAGGGGGCCAGTTCTTCTACCCGCCGAGTTCGCCCATGGCACGAGTGAGAGAGAGAATTCCCCCAGCTTTTAGATATATAGTTTTTTTTTCATGGGCTTGCGTGCCCCAACTTGTTATATTTACGGGCCTGCATGCCCCTGTCATTACTTATTGGGCCTGGGTGCTCAAGTTTACATTTTGATACATTCTGACGCATTTTGGGGCCTTTGCGCCAGTTATTACTTCACATATTTATTCGTTGCATGACTTTCCTTCATTTGCTGCTCAAACTGTCTTGGATGCATAATTCAAATGCCACAATTTGTACAGATCACACAATCTGTAAACTGACACACACCTGCCATGTTCAAACATGGCAGTCGCTAGAATACAACATGGCGGTCACCATTTTCCACAAATGCATACATGGCGATCGCCTAGTTAAAGTGCTGATGTCACTGTACTATGCTTTTTAGAGTAGGCGATCGCCACCTCCAAGGTGGCGGTCGCCACATTGAACGTGCCTTTTACCAAAATTTTGATTTCCCGCCCTTTCCTGCCTAATAAAAATAGCCCTGGAGGCCCCATTTTTTGTTACTCTGACCCAGATGGCTAATCCCCTTTCTTCATGGATTGAGGCATCGTCCCATATCGAACGTTTGAACTTCGCCCCTTTCGGCCTTAATGCCCTTTTCTCACTGAGGACCGTGAAGATTAACAAACCTTTACTATCAACTGCTGCACAACTGTGGGATCCGTAGTCTCACACCTTTCGATTTGGCCTTGAAGAACTATGTCCCACTGTGGAGGCGTTTACTGCTAGTTTGGATTTGGCTCCATGGAGCTCCGTTACCATTCCCACTTTCTTTCTCTCGACTTGACAGTAGGGGATACAGCTTTGTGATCTATCTACGATGGAGGCCTCTCTTCTGACACAAGATGACTGTCTCGACATACCTTGGATCATTGATAGATTTCGTCCTACCGGCGACCTCAGCAACCTCGACTTTCAGCTGCGGCAACACTATGCACTTTGCTTCTGTCTTCTTACCCAGTATCTTCTTGTCCCTTCTAATGGACGAGTTAGCTATGCATTAGTTGACATTGCCGGTTAGATGTGGATGGGGAAGAATTTTGTACCACTTGTCTTGGCTGAGACACTGTTGGGTTTAGATGCCGTTCATCATGGTGAGACCACCACCTTTGCTAGCCGCCCTTTACTTCTTCAGGTAAGCTCAACATCTTTACTCTTCACCAAGCCTTCCGTCACACTGCTAAGCTTCTCTCTTACTATTCTAACTTTTGCTGTAGATTTGGCTGATGGAGAAGGTAAATCTTGTGCAGAAATCACCTACTGATAAACACAATGCAACAGCTTTCCTTTACCGCCCCTGTTATCAAATATGTAGTACCAAGGCAGCCTGGCGACAGTACCTCTCATCCCTGACTGGCCCAGATATCACCTGGCAGTGCCCCTAGTGGCAGATCCCTGCGATGACTTTGACCACTATGGATTAGCCGGGCATCTTACTGATTGGTTTTCGTTAGACTACCTTCTATTATCCATATAAGATCATGCAGTAGTTCGGGTGAAGCCAGATTATTTTTCCCAGTATTCCAGGCCGTCTGTTTTCATCTGCGCTGCGGGCTCCATTTCTAACACTGTATTAGGATGCCTGGCCTTCTCGTTTACGTATGGAGGTGCAGGAGCTGCAATGTCCTGAGCTTTCTGTTGAATACAAGAAGAAGGATAAGGAAGAAGGAAAACAAGCAGCAAAGAAAAGGAGGATTTGAGGCCTCCTGCTTTGTCTTAAAGATTTCATAGCGTCCCTCTTTTTGTTTGTAGAGTTTGGGACTTGCGTGCCCTCCCTTTAAAAACTTCGTAGCTCTAATTAAAGTAATGAGAAACTCCCACTTTATGCTTAGAATGGTTTGAATTTACCCAAAGTTTGAACAAATTTATTATCATAATTCAAAGATAAATTTGTATTGGCCTTACTCGGATTCAAAACGGTTAAAACAAGAAAGGTGGTTGGACTTCTCAGAAGAAGCTGCCTACGTATCCCAAAAGATGGAATCAGGCCACAACGTAGTTCCGGCTTGGTTTATTCTCGGGTATTAACACTCTCCTTTTATGGTGCCCTAACTTTTGACAAGGTCGCCCTTTCGGGTTTTCGGCCTTACGGGCTACTCTAACTTTTACATGAGTTGCCTTTTTGATTTTCAATTTAGCGAGGTTTTATTTTATCTTTATTTTTACCTCAAGGGTAGTACTTTTTGAGAAGATCAAGGTTTACTGGGATGAAAAACACATTTCCATCCAAATCCATAATGATGACTGCACCACTCATCATGATGGTTTTGATGAGAAACGGTCCGGACCAGTTTGGCTTGAACTTGCCTCTCGGGTCAAAGATAGGAGCTCTGATTTCTTTAAGAACTAAATCTCCTTCTCTAAGGTCCCGGGTCTTGACTTTCTTATTGAATGCTCAAGCTATCCTCCTCCGGTATCCTTGTACATGAAACAGAGTCTGTAGTCTTCTTTCGTCAAACAAAAGCAACTCCTCCATTCGGTTCCTCTGCCATTCTGCTTCTGAAATACTGGCCTCGGCCACTACTCTTAATGAAGAGATTTCCACTTCAATGGAAAGTACAGCTTCTATCCCGTCTACTAAAGAGTATGACGTAGCTCCCGTCAAAGTTCTGATTGACGTTTTGTATCCCCAAAGTGCAAATGGTAGATGTTTCGGCCAATCCTTATGTGAGCTGATCGCCTTTTGCAGGATTTTCTTGATATTCTTATTTGCTGCCTCGACTGCTCCATTGGTCTGTGGCCAATATGGTGAGGACTTGTGGGCCACTATCTGGTATTCCTTGAAAAGATCCAAGACTTCTCCTTGAAAATGTGAGCCATTATCCGAGATGACTTCATGCGGGACCCCATATCGACAAATGATGTTTTGCTTGATGAACTTAGCAACACGAGAGACTTTTAACACCGAGTAGGAGGCTGCTTCCGCCCACTTAATAAAGTAGTTAATGGCTACTAAAATAAATTCGTGCCCATTTGACGCCTCCGGTGTTACTCTACCGATCACATCGATGCCCCATACTGAGAATGGTCATGGTGACGTCAAGTTGTACAGTTGAGATGGGGGAACGTGCATAAGATTTGCATGAATCTGACACTTATGACGCATCCGCACAAACTGTATACAGTCTGTCTCCTTTGTCATTCATAAGTACCCTTTTCGCAAGATCTTCTTAGTTAACATGTTTCTGCTCATGTGTGGCCCACAAACTCCTCCGTGGATCTCTTTCATCAATGCTTGGCCCTCTTCAGTGTTGACACACAGCTCATTGACCCCAGAATACCCTCGTTTATACAGCCTACCACCACAAATAACAAACTGTGTAAATAGTCTTCGTATTGCCTTTTTGTCCTTTTTGCTGGTAAACTTGGGATATTCTCCTTTCTCTACGAAGTTCTGAATGTCAAAGTAACATGGAAGGTCGTCAGTGCTTTCCTCGATTGCGGTTGTCACCTCATATGCTAGCTTTCTCTTCTGTTCAATTATTAAAGGCCTCATTCGAACCCCGGATGGTATGTCAATCATAGATGCTAATGTGGCATGTGCGTCAGTAAACTTGTTCTACAGTCTTGGCACGTGGGTAAATATCACTAATTCAAAATACGGTATCAGTTTCTCTAGCTCTTGATGATAGAGAATCAAGGTTAAGTCCTTGACCTTCCATTCTCCTCTCGCTTGTGAAACCACCAGTGCTGAATCTCTAATGACTTCCAGCTTTTTTGCTCCTAATTCCAAGGCTACCTCCAATCTTGCTAAACATGCTTCATATTCATCCTGATTGTTAGTAACTTCAAAATTGAGCTTTAGAGATAAAGGAACGTGGGATTCGTTAGGAGTAACAAGAAGGACTCCTATTCCATAGCCATACTGGTTGGATGCGCCATCGAAATATAGAGTCCACTTGTCATCCCCGACTTTCATCAGCTATTCGTCAGGAAACTGGAACTCTGTGTCTTTGCCTCCTTCAACTGGTTGGTCGACGAGGACTTTTGCCACTGTCCTACCCTTGACTGACTTTCGGGTGACATGTTGAAGATCAAACTCTGATAATAGCAGCAACCATCGAGCCAGTCTTCCTGTCAACGCTGGATTTTCAAATAGGTGCTTCAACGGGTCCATCTGGAAGATGATGTTCACTGTGAAAGACAGCATGTAATGCCTTAGTTTTCGAAATGCCCAAACCAAGGCCCAACATGTCTTTTCTAGTGGTGTGTATCATATTTCTGATCCTGTCATCTTCTTACTTAAGTAATAGACAGCCTTTTCGATTCCAGCTTCTCCTTCTTGTGCCGACATACATCCCACAGCCGAGTCAGTCACTGACAAATAGAGAATCAGTGGTCTATCAGGTTCGAGAGGAGCTAGAACAGGTGGATTTTACAAATACTGTCGTACAGCATCAAAGGCATCTTGAAATTTCGGATCCCATTTGAACTCGACTCTTTTCTTCAGTAGACGGAAGAGCGGCTCACAGGTAGTTATCAATTTTGTAATGAATCGGTTGATAAACTGTATTTTACCCAAAAAGCCCCTGACTTCTTACTTAATCCTCAGAGGAGGCATTTCCAAGATTACCTTGATCTTTGAAGGATCGATTTTAATGCCTCGCTGGGTGATCATAAATCTAAGCATCTTTCTGGCTGTGACCCCAAAGGCACATTTCTGTGGGTTGAGCCGCATCTTGTATTTTTGAATCTTTTCGAAGAACTTTCGTAGTGCTACAATGTGACCATCCTGATCCTTTGACTTGACTATCATATCGTCCACGTACACCTCGACCTCCTTATGTATCATGTCATGCAGTAAAGTAGTGGCAGCCCTTTGATAGGTTGCCTCTGCATTCTTTAGACCAAACGGAATCACACAATAACAATAAGTACCCCATGGCATGGTGAACGTGGTCTTTTCTCTGTCCTCAGGATCCATGAGAATCTAATTGTACCCGGAGAAGCCATCCATAAATGACAACAAGGCGTGCCCCGCTGTACTGTCCACCAGGACATCGATGTGCAGTAGTGGAAAATCATCTTTCGGGCTAGCCTTGTTGAGGTTCTAAAAATCTACACAGACTCAGATACGTCCGTCCTCCTTTAAAATTTGCACAATATTGGCTACCCATTTTGGATAGTCGATTACCATCAGGAACTTGGCGTTGATCTATTTGGCAACTTTTTCTTTGATCTTTAGAGCCCATTCTGGCTAGATCTGTCTTAATTTTTGTTTGACCGATTTAGCATCCGGGTATAGAGGGATATGGTGTTGGACAATATCAGAATCAATTCCAGGCATATCTTCGTAAGACTACGCAAATACATCTTTGAATTTTTTTAATAAAGTTATTAGTTGTTTTTGTTTAACTAAGGATATAGAAGAACCAATTTGAACATTTTGCGGATTATTTTCATTACCTAAATTTATTGATAAAGTTTCTTCAATTACAGGTTGGGCGCGGATTTCCTCTTCTCTTTTTATTAAAAGTTTTATTTCTTCGGGGATATTCCCGTCGAATTCAAAATCGTCGGAAGACATATGAAATAAATCAAATAAAGCAGAATAACCAAAAATTTCGTTTATTTCATTAAAAGCAGAGGTAATTACATACTCGACAATAAAAGCGGGGAGAGGAGCATCAATAGACATGCCCTCGACTACAGACTCCGACTCAAACTTAGATTCAGGATAGACAACCTGCATATTACAAGACTCAATGGTCCAATTCTTCACTTCCTTTGCAGCTGCATCGATGATGAGCTTGGTGCAGTCTGTTGGTGCGCTGAAACCCATCATGAAACAGTTTGGGTCAGTTACATGTACATTAGCCATCTTTTCATTAAACAGCATCCCCATGCCAGTACCATCGAGCTTGTCGGCCCAATCTTCCTCTCGAAGCTTCTCATCTTTCTCTTCCCCTTTCACTGTCTTTTCTTCTTATGAATCAGAGAACTGATGGCCGAAAAAGATCTCCAATCCTAGTAGCTTTTGATTGGTTTCTTCGTCAATCTGTGGCTCTAAAAAGCCACAATACGGGAAATCCTCCCCTTACTTGACGAAGTGCCCATTGTGCGTCCTAGAATAATTGGCCTTTCGTCCCCTTCTAGGCTCTTCTAGATCTTCTTCCGTTGGTTGATACCCAAGACCAAAATGGTGCGAAGTCAGCAATACCTGAATAGGTTCTGGGATTCCCTGCTGCTTACGCCCTAATCCTATACTAGGGAAGAAGGATATTTTTCTCATCATTGTTACGGCCCGCAGGTTGATGTACATTTCCTCCTCATTCATCAGCATCTGAACAGCCTGTGCTTCATCAAATCGAAAACCACTGAGTAATACATCATCTTCACCATGCTGAACTTCCAACAGAGTTGTGCCTTCTCCTCCTCTCGGGGGATGAATGTTGTCCTCTCTGTGAATAGTTAGAACTGCCCCATTTCTTATCAGTTTCAGTTTCTGATGGAGAGTAGATGGTACAGCCTGGACACTTGGGTCATGCAACCAGGGACTACCCAACAACAAGTTAAAAGACGTCGGTACATCTAGTACATGGAACTCAACTGACGTTTCCAAGGGCCCTACTGATATTGCAAATGACTCAAATCCCAATACGTCCTTTCTTGTGTTGTCATAAGCCCGGACTCCTTGATTGCTCGGTGTGAAGTGCTCCATCTTTAGTCCTAAGCAGAGTGCTGTTCTGAGCAAACATATGTTTAATGCAGATCCGTTATCTATAAGAGTCACAGGGACCCATTTGTCCAGGAACTTAACAGCAATGTGCAGTGGCTTGTTGTGATTACTTCCCTCGACTGGTAGATCTATATCAAAAAATGAAATGACTTTTGGTTCTACCGCTGGCAGAATAAGTCCAATTAGTTGTTCTGGGGTAGCATCTATTGAAATGCTTGCTTTATTCAGAACCTTTAGCATAGCTTATCTGTGTTTATGCGAGGCCATCAGTAGCCCCCAAATGCTGATGTTAGCTTGCGTCTTCTTTAACTGCTTCAGCACCGCATCATCTTCTTCTTCATGTTCTTGTTCCTTCCCTTTTCCACTTGGTTGCGCCTTTTCCACTTGGTTACTCTTTTTCCAGCTGGGATGGCTTGAAATGTTGCCCTCTTCTGGTCAGATGTTCTATCCCCTCCTCGGGATCTCATAATCCTATTATTGTGTCACTGGTCTGTCACATCTCGTTCACAAGCGAAGGGCTTTCAAATGCCCACAAATTGCCTAAATCTGTGATTGCCACTCTTCCTCTTCTCTCCTCATCATCTTCGATGGTCCATGTATTATCCATTTCTTCCCATATATCCTCTTCGATAAAGTCCACATCTTGTTCCCGAGCGGCCCAGAAGTCGGTCCACTCTACTCTGTCAGACTTCAGCACAACTCTTACTAGCCAATAGGATTGCATTTCATCCACATATACCTCTTCCTCAAAAAACTAGTGAAGGGTAACGCCATCGAACACGTGACCAAACCCATATGGTCGGGCTGGGTAATCCAAAGGCCAATCATCTTCTTCGTTGCACTCTTCTTCTTCCAGTTGAATAGCTGGGAATGATATCTGATACCACTCCCAAGCACCATCATTCCATTCCTCCATCCTGTCTCGACTGCTTCTAACCACAATAAATGAGCATGCTATTTGATCTTCAATTACTGAAATATGAGGGCGTGGTAAGTATGTTGAACAGATGTGCTGACTCGGGTCCTCTGATTCCCTCAGTGACATGTAATTTACCCCAGCTTGCATGGCATGATTCGGCAAGGGGTTAATTATTACATTCGATTTTGGAGTAGCGGATGATGGCGGGATCACTTTGTTGTCAATGAGATTCTGGATCTTATGACGCAGCCTCATACATTTATCAGTTAA
Organism: Heliamphora ciliata; assembly: GCA_032360265.1. Lineage (NCBI taxonomy): Eukaryota > Viridiplantae > Streptophyta > Magnoliopsida > Ericales > Sarraceniaceae > Heliamphora > Heliamphora ciliata. Next base: position 9,355 of record JAUMHN010301241.1, read on the forward strand.
ATGCCCGTGACCTTGGTGGAAGGCGTAGTATTGAGAAGCATTAAATCGTAGCGGTAGGGGATCGGATACATGCATGGGGTCTAATGGCTTGATAAGCTCTTTCTCGACGAGTCGACTCAGGACGGTGGACAAAGAAATGTTGAAGGGAGTGAAGACTCTCCTCGGCCTTTGTTGCTGTTGACCATTGTCTGACTGTTGAATATTATTGGATTGCTGGGTGAAAGAGGATGGGTTCAGCAAGTTTACCTCGTTTGAGCGAGAAACGAGATTGGTAGAGGCAGACTAGTTTTGGTTATTTATGGGGAAGGTCCTCCTAGGTTTCTAGCTCAGTTCGGCTTTCTTGATATCCCCAGACTGAATGGCATCTTCAATCTGTACTCCAGCATCAAACACTTGTTCAAAGGTAGAAAGCGGCTGAGTAATAAGATACTATTTTAGTGGAGACTACAGATTCTTAACCACGATCCTCACTTTCTCCTTTTCAGTAGGCCGATTTGTCATCTTAGGGGCTTTACCCCTCCGCCGAGTCAAGAAATCAATAAAAGACTCTTGATTCTCCTGTCGAGTTGTTTCGAGCTGGTGACGTCCAGTTGGACATTATAGTCATACTGACTGACAAATGTCATAGCTATGTCCTCCTAAGTTCTGGTCTTTGCTACATCGAGGAAAAGGAACCATTTCTGGGCTGCTCCAGAAAGAGATCGTTGAAAGAGCTGAGCCTTCAACTGGTCATCAATTCTCATTGGCGACAATGTACCAACAAACATTCGGAGATGAATTTTGGGATCTCCAGTTCTGTCGAACTTCTCCATATCTGGCATTTTAAACTTTTCTGGTAGCTTAGCGTCTGGGAACAAACATAATCCTCCCACATCTAGCATGTACTCTTCGATCCCTTTGGCCTTTCTAAGAACCTTCTCCATCAGGTCGATCTTCTCAACCAATGCAAATTCTCTAGACTGAGCAGTATTTTCTTCCTCAACTATCACCTGACGAGGGACCTGTGGTGGTGGTGGAACAACTTACGGTCCATCGGGGACCTGATTGACATCCCAAAGGTCTTAGGCATTCTCATTTGTCTTTTGGCTGTCCGTTCACAATAGGCATACGGGCCTGAATCGCTCGAATCTGCGCCTGACATTGTACTTGAGCCTGGGTCTGCTGCTCTACAGCTCTCTGTATGTCATTGATTGCCCTCATTAGGGCTGCCAAATTCATCTCGTTCTCTGCCATTTCAGCTGACTATTCGGATACCCTACAGAGTTTACCTGCCACTGATCTTTTCTAGACACGTGTTGATTGTATTTTTCTTAGCCCAATGGTAGACCCACAAAGAAACCTAGATTCCAAAAGCAGGATAACCAATATCATACACTTCCCAAACAAATATTTTGACAACAGATTAGCAAATATCTCAGATCCCCCAAAATAGTGAATCATGCGCAGATAAACACAATGCCCCTGTCGGGCTCATATTGGCAGCAAAACAATAGGATGACCCGAGGTGACGGCTAAGAAGGGAAGGTTTATCTAAACGGACAGCACTCTAGTAAGAAAAATAGTTCTAACCCTCAAGAGACTGGTTCGATCTAGATTTCTAGGAAAAATGAGTAGGCATAGCAGTTGGAAACTAGCTCACTCGGGTATGACAAGGGTATCCTAAACAAAGGCGGAGGAAGCCAACAATCCGAGAAGAACACGAAGGAGAGAGAAACTACCATATGGGTATGACCCCCAAGAAGAAAGCTACAGTGTGAAAATCGAACATGGTGGAAACGAAGCCTGGGTAAGAACCACCCTAAGGAAAAACTAACCTAAGACAAAGGATAACAGAAAACCCGGGCCAAACCCGGAAGAGGGACTAGCTCAAACCCGAACAAAACAATCCTAGCAATACGCAGGTAAAATATATAATTAAGAAAAAAACACATAATCCTACTAGGGTTAGCAGCACCTAATGGGGGGTTCTAAGTTCACTATATGTAAAAGGCCAGTTTTGGTTAATCGAACAGGGTATCTTCTGAATAAAGCCAGGTATATGCCTCCCATGCCTAGAGTGGTACAGGACATGGTCAAATAGTATGCCCGAACTCTTTTACTGTACCTATGATAGCGTACAGTCAGTAAGGATTGCCCGTCTTCCCAACAATCCCCGAAATGGAAGAGCATTCAAGGCATCAAGTCGACCTAGCAGGGGGGTTGAAGAACAATGCACGTGCATGCAAAAATGCAAATGAGAAATTCTTATTAAGAACCAATGATGTTTTAAGTCTAGCCCTCTTATTTGATTTTGAAAATCGATCCCCAACAGAGTCACCAGAAAACACTATGGCGTTGAGATTTTGGGAGTTGTGAAAATGTTTCAAAAATAAGGGATTCAAAAGATGTTATGAAAAATATTTTAACACCTTGAAAACCCAAATTTTGAAAATCTTTTTTGTTGAAAATAGAGTCGCCACTTAATTTTTGAGAAAAAACTAAGAAAAACAAAAATGGCTTACTGATCTTTAAAATGTTAACCAGAGAAAGAGGGTTAGAGGGCTAAAGTACGAATCGGGAAATGTGTTAGGCACCCCGTTCGCCCAACCATAAGGTTAGCCTCTACTAATCACCATTGGTTCTTTAATATAATTTCTCAAATGCATGCAAATAAAAAAAATAAAAGTAAAGAGAGAACATCCAAAATTAAATATGAAAAATACATAACATATGTACCTAGCACTCTAAATCAAAACAAATAAAGGGATAAAATCCTAAATCCTATAGCATGTAATTTCTAACTAAAGGATACATGTAACACTCTCACATGTAATTTTACTAAAATAAACTAAATTATCATGATTTAAACACAAGAACAAAACATACTAGAAATTGTTAAAATCACCTAGACATGGATTGCCACAAAACAAGTTAAATTAGACTATTCTAAACATGGTTTCAAATAAGAAAAATAAAACATGTATATCACCAAAACACACCAAATTAGCATTAACATGATAGATACCTAGAATAAATATAAAATAAAATATACATAAGAAATCCTATAAAAAGAAAATGTGCAAAAGGAACTTACACTAAAAAAGAAAAGTAGTTAGAAAAAATATTTAAAAGGAAAGCTAGTTATCCACATTTATATTTTTTTTTAAAAAGAGAGAGAAGAGAAAATGAAAGATGAAAGAAAATGAAAAGAAAAGAAAACAAAAGAAAAGGAATTTGCATTTTTAGAAAATATAGCTTAAGAATCTTTTTATGATTTTTGGGTTTAACAAGGTAAAAGAAAATTGAGGTAAGTACTATGAAATGAAAGTAAAATTATCATTAGAAAGGAAGGAAAGGAAAAATAAGTGGAATACTAATAAGGAGAAAAATAAAGCTAAATAAAAAAAATGGACATTAAAAGGGAAAAATCTACATTATAAGAAGAAAAGAAAAATAAATTGAGCATTACAAGAAACTTAAACTACATTAAAAGAAAAAGGGAAAGTAAAAGAAAATGGAAAATAAAAGCTAGAAAGAAATATTAAGCTAGAAAGAAAATGAAATAAAACATTAAATTAATGTTACAAGAAAAGAAAAGATAATGAAACAGAATGCTAGAACATTAAGTTGAAACTAAATGCTACATTGAACTAATTATTACAAGAAGATAAATGTTAGAAATAGAAAAGAAAAAGTAAAGAGAATAAATACTAGAAAAAGGAATTGAACTAACATTAGAAGAAAATAAAAGGAAAAGAAAACAAAAAAAAAAAGAAAGATAAATAACTAGACAATTATTAGAAAATGTGAATATAGTATTAACAACTATATTCACACGGACGTTAGGGCATTAATAATAACAATTAACAACATTGCGAATTATAATTACCAAAATATATTAGCACTTAATTTGATGAATGGATTAAAGAAAAAGACAATGCGCTTAGTGTGAATGTGTAAACTAAGCAATTAATTAAAAATACTGAACTAAATGAAGCAATTTTAAACAATAAACATGGTTGATTACGTGCACAAATTGAAATTGAAAGTTAACTCGATCACTCCAAGAGAGGGAAAATAAAGTTTAGAAAGATCAGGGATCCAAACAAGGTACATGGATCGCTAAGGAATCCTCGAGTCAGGGAATGGCAATTCGGTCCTCGGGCGATGATTCAAACTAGGGTTTAACGACTTCGGTAGGGTTTCGGCATCGATATTTTAGCAGGGTTTCGGCGTCGGAGATTGGATTGCTCGGCGACTCGGCAGAGCTTCTCTCACTAAACCTCTCACTAAAATTCTGTCTTTGAAAAAGTACCCGGGGTACGGTATTTATAGAGTTCTTCAACCAATGAGATGTTGCGACGTTTTAGGGCATATTAGGCCAATTGGAGTTGGCGGTCGCCATGTTTTTGAAGGGTTTCACAAAGTTCTATGGTGGTCACCACAATGCAAGTTGGCGGTCGCCATGTTAGAGGTGGCGGTTGCCACTTCTGGCTAGGGTTTTCAAGAGTTTCTATTGGCGGTTGCCACAATGAACATGGCGGTCACCTTACTTGGGTAGCAAGTTTCGATGGTTCGACAAAATTTTATTGGTTTAAAGGTTCTGAGTTCAAATACCGGGCTTGGATCACTTCTCGAGGATCGTACTGAGGCATCATTCCACCTATTTTCATCATTAAATTCGCTTAAGATTAGGCGATGTCAAATTGGGGTGCCTACAGTGAGCACTCCCCCTCAGCTGGAAAGTAGCAAATGAAACCCGCAGATCATCCTCCTCAATCTGAAATGTATTAAAGATCCTGGTAACCAGCTCTAGCCATTCCGTGGCTACCGTGGGGTTGGGATTCCTAGAAAAGGTAGAAGGGTCCAGACGGCAAAACTCATGCATTGCAACCGTCGCCCTCGGCTCAGGTAGGTTCTCTCTCTCCCCTTAGAGGCCTCTTCCAGTTGCCGGATGGAGCCTACCATCTCACGCATTAGGTCTCCGTCAACAGGTCCTTGGGGTGCATTAGCATCCCCAATATCTGGGACTGAAACGTACCTTCGGCCATAACTACGGCCACGGCCTCGACCACAGCCTCGTCCTCCCCACGTGGACATAATTCTACACGAAAGCAACATAATAGGATAAGCATCCATACAACATGTTATTGCTAACGTAGAAGACATAACACATATAAGCATGCTAACACATAGCCACTTAGATCATATCAACATATTTCACATACTGAGGAGAACCAACAAGAAAGACTCGTCCATCTAGATAACCCACTTAGATTCCTTGCTAGAAATCACCGCGAAACGCGTCTCTAACTTGGCTCCCAAGTTTGTTAATTCAAATGCCCGAAGGCAAGACTAATCAATCCTAAGGTCCAACCTCCATGCCCACATATACACAACTATCATGCTAAATACGTTATCATGCTTATGTTACAAAACGCTTTAACACATCCAATCAAGCACACATACATCCTCACAATGTGATGTACTCTCTTTCCCATGGTTCTTAGGTATTCGAACCCAGAACTCTGATACCAAGTTGTCATGCCCCCAAACACTAGGGTCATGCAAAAACCCACCAAAACATCGTTTAAGAAAATAAGATTTGTAGTTGGAAAACCATCAACTCAAAAATTTATAACATTTAGATAAAAGATCCCCACAGTTCAACTCTCATAAACAGTAAACATGCAATCTCAAACATGAATAAGTATATCGCCTCAAGGCATACGAAACTCGCCTTCTGAAATAGGCATCACATGTAAAAGTACATGTTAAAACAAGAAAACTACAGCTAGTCTTTCGCCACCACAGGAATCTAGGTTAACTCCACATGCTCACATGAAAAATGTTTTTACAGCAAAATCTCACACCGTGAGTTGAAGCCCAATAGAAAATAGACAGTAAAGCTGTAAAGCAGGTTATGCAATCATAAGTATACAGACTCAACCACAGGAGTCAAAAAAAAGATTTTTCTTCCAAAACCACAAGTTTTTCATCCTTCAAACTATGCATATATCCTAACAGATATTATGCCACAGTTAAGGAAAAACTGTAATAAAACAGTATGCTCCACTCGGGCCACACAACCGAGGAGAAAGATATAAATAAATTTCTATGTACCGACTCTGTCACATAGACAAAGGTAACAACTATAGACTCCTACCCATTACCCTAGTCCTGAACCACTTAAGGCCTGCTAGGTAATGACAAGTTCTATACGGAGTTATAACAATAAAGCCACTCACGGGGCAACAAACTTCTTTACAAATTTCCTCGATCGATGGACGAAGCATAACCAAACCACGTTTACAGGGATTAACCCAAGGAACCGTAGCGAACCCACTCTGCGCACGTTTTTGGACTTCCATCAAGGAGCAATAGAAGCCCAACTCAAAACCACACACTGTCACGGTACATCTATGGAAATCATTTAAAAACCCACTGTAACTCAACTACGAAAACCCATAAAATAATTATACAACACATGTATAAAAAGAGATCCAATCCATCGACATGGAAATCAACAACCATTTCCAACAAAATGTTTAAGAGTTCAGACTCAACCCCAAGGGTTAGCTCCAAACTTTCAAAAATACGTTTTTCACCATTTTCACAAAACACCTCATTTTTAAATCTCCTTTTGAAAACTACAGATACCAACACATGCAAATCATGTATAAACCAAGAAAGGCGTAAAACTCACTTTTACCCAAAAACCAAGATTTAAAACATGAAAACCACATTTGATGTATTTTTTACCCGATAAAAACACATATAACTGCATATAACACCCTTTAACAACAGTAGGGTCTAAAATCCTATCTCGAAGAGTCAAGAACTCGACGTCTCAAAACTGAACGGTGTCAGAATGAGAATTCGTCCAGATGAACGCGAAACATACGGAGCGTACAGCAAGGATCCACAAAAAACTAACGAAAACCAAGTCCTAGGCCCTCAAAAATTAAAGAGAAGGTAGAGAAAAGGGGTAACTTAGCCAAGAAGAAAGGTTTTAACAAATATCTCAGCCCACTAGATATTTATAGAAATGGTAAAAAGGTACAATCCAGTCGACCGAACTCCCATGTCCAGTCGATTGAACCCGAAATTCTCGGTCCAGTCGACTGGGCCAAGCCCTCCAGTCGACCGAACTGCTGGGAAGTGTGTTTTTCGACGGAAAACAGGTTTTTGGATATAAACACAAGCCAAACGAGCCTTAACCAAACCCTGGAAAGTGTAAAACACATTTACACATGTTGTTCTACAACTTTAAAACATAAACCATGTATTGAGACTATTCATATATTGAAAGAAACATGTCAAATATATAAATAACATAAAATGCAACGGTTCTGGGTCTCACAACTCTCCCCCCCTTATGGAATTTTGCCCCCGACATTCGCAATAAGGTCACAAGGTAAACAGGTCTGGGTATCTAGCATGTATCCCAGACTCGAGCTCCCCTGTCACTTCTTCAACCCCGTGATGAAGCCATAGGACCTTGACATAAACAATTGTCTTCCCCCGTAACACCTGCTCGTTTGTATCTAGAATCTTCACTGGACGCTCCTCATAAGTGGCATCCCCATCAACCCGCAGTTCAGCCTAATCTAAAACATGTGAAGGATTAGGCTCGTACATCCGAATCATGAAAACGTGAAACGCGTTGTGCACAAATGCTAACTGATGTGGCAAAGCCAAACGATACGCGACCACTCCAACTCTATCGAGGATTTCAAATGGTCCAATGAAGCGCGGTGATAGCTTCCCGCTACGACCAAACCTCATCAAACCTCTACGTGGCGAGACCTTCAGAAACACATGATCCCCCACTGTAAACTCTAAAAAGCGTGAAAGGATGCTTGTTTATGGTTTAAGTGAAGGAAACGTTGGGATGCATGCCTTCATCGTAAATTTTGAAATTTGTTCATTTTGTTTGTTGTAAAGAAATTGGGGAGATTCTTGAATAAATGCCATACATATGCTATATAGAAGAAATTGTTCTTTACACTTATCTTTGAGTTCTTTAGAAGAAATGAATTCCTTGTGGACAAATGTAAATTATGATAGAGATGCATGCATGTTTAGTGGAAATCATGGAATTTTTTATTTGAAATATGAATGTGATGTGATAGTAATGAGTTAGGAGAATCTTAGTCATGATGTAGCTTAAATTTTGATTGAGTATTGAGATTCAGGCGGTGCTTGAGTATATATGACTGTTTGAGTTTGACAAGTATTCAAAAAAATTTGGAATAGGCCGATAAACAGAGAAAATTTTGCCAAAATTTTTAAGAATTATACTTAGAATAATTTTAAAAGGAGTTTCTTTTAAAACAAATTAAATCCAAGAGTTTTCCATCAAATGAGATTTTTGACTATCAATCCGATTTTATAAAATGAGTTCCATCGGTTATCCCGTAATGTTGAGGTCATTACGTTGAGGTCATTACGTTGAAGTCATTACGTTGAGTTCACGTGCCTTGGGATCGGAGGCGTGATATTTGGAGGTTTCATTATTTGGTTCTTAATTTCATATTCGTCGTTTTGCACATATTTTGAATTTAATTCGTTAAAGAAGGATTTCAATATTATAATGGTTCTCTTATTAGAATTAAGCTAGCTATAAAATATATAAATAGTAATACCAAAAAAGTTGATCTTTATAGAAAAATATGTAATAAAAAAAATATAAAATTTAAAACATTACAACTTGATGTAAAAATTAAATAGAACTTTACATATAATATGTTATAAATAGTAATGAAACAAAGAAAAATAATTGATTTATTTTTTAAAATTAATCAAGTAACTAATTTTACTCCACTAACTTCGTCTGATTGGCAGAATGTTAATTTTAAAAAAAATTAAAGTTTTTAATGAATCAACAAAATTATTTTTTGATATTTATACTCCTACTACTCTATTTATTTTACAATAATTTAAAAAAATATTGCAACTATTTATTGAATATTTAGAAAATAAAACATATTTTTATATGATATTAGTTATGAAAGATAAATTTGATAAATATTATGAAGAAATAATACATATTTTTTGAATAGCTTTAATATTAGATCCTAGAAAATAAAAACATTGGTTTATCGTAGTTTTTAGAAATGATTTATAATAATACAGATTATCAGGAACCAATAAATGAAACACTTAAAAAATTATATAATAAATATAAAATTAATATAATACCGCAATCAACACGAACGTCCAC
>JAUMHN010301347.1:0-18558 GCA_032360265.1 Heliamphora ciliata
ACGCTTTGTGTAAAAGACTCAATCAACGGGTCCAATGCATGCATCCCAACTCCACTTAGGTATATCTATAAATGTGCTATAAGCTTAAGGGACTAGGAGTTTAGTAAAAAGGGCCAATATGAATGAAAATATGTTTTTCCAAAACATTCGGCTAAAACGGGTGAAAAATGATTTTAAAATTTTGACATGCCCTCACTATTTTGATCATAACTTTTTCTACAAAAATAATTTTCTTGTGAGAGTATTCTTGTTGGAAAGAGGACTTCCGGGGCTTCGGTTTGCATATAAAATTGACCCCATTCGGAGTCCGGATGAGGGAGATACGCCAATTTTAAAAATACAATTTTGAGCAGTGAAACAGACCGCGGGATAGACCGCTCGAGCGGTTTATCGGGCAGTCTGGCCTGCAGAAGAAACCGAGAGCTTCCCATGACCGCCCTCTAGACCGCTTGAGCGGTCCCTCGGGAGATCTTGCGCCGAAAAATGGACTTTTACAAGTTTTTGAAGTCAAAAATTGATCCAAACCTCAAATTGATGCAAAAACATGAAATCCTAGGTCATTGAAGCTTTCATTTTGCACAATAGCTCACAAATTCATAACTAACCATTTTCTAAAACTCCAATTTTCTAAAAATCCAACTCAACCAACACACACCTATCAAGTTTTCCACTCATACATGAAATCAAAAAGATTTTTACTCATATAAGCAAAATATCAACAAAACTCAACACAAAACATATAAAATAATCTAAATCCTACCTCTTAAAGCTTTAACTCTTTGAAATCTACCAAAAATCTCCACCCTAGGGCTTAGGCTCTCTTTAGTTTTGCTCCTTGATGCTCAATCTTTCACTTCCATGCTCCAAAGCATGATTTCTTTACTTGTTTACCTCTAATGTAGCTTCTAAGGTTGTAAATTTTAGCAAGGGAGGGTTAGGGTTTGAGGAGCAATGAGAATCCTCCCAACATTACCCAAGAAAAGAAGAGGAAGAAGAGAAGAGATGGGAGAAGAGATGATGGCGTGAGAGGGGTGAGGGACTGAGACCCCTTGCCATTTTATCTTTCTTTCTCAATCTCTCAAGCTCTCTAGAATGGTCTAAGGCCATGTTTGGCTTTTCGCTTATTGTTTCTACTTTCTTCTTTTCACTTTTAGCTTTCATAACCCATTTTCCACTCTAATTTAATTCCATTAACTTCGTAATTTAATTTCACATTCACAACTTAATTTTTAACCCATATTTCAGGAATTTAAATTAACAAGCTATACTTAGCCACACATTATTGTCGTTGGCATCCTGTAACTCAATTACACTTTAACACGCCAGTAAGTTAACTATTAATGAACAAAATTTTATAACACCCATGTCTAAAATTAATTTCGTCTCCTTACTTAACTGAAAACATATAATTATAAAATAAACTCGTACCGGGTCCTTACACTGTGTACTAGCAGTAACATGCTGTGTAGACTCTGAACCCTGTGCACCATTACCCATATACTCGTCAGGCATGTTCATGGTAGCACCCTAATCTGGTTCGAGATCTACACCTGTCTCGATAACCCTCTCACTACGATGAGGTAATGGGATATCAATGACTTGTGCTTCTTTTTCCGTTTTACTCGTATTTTCTCTCATTTCTTTTAGAATAATTTTACTTATGGGCTTGCGGTCCATAATATAATCCTCTTTCAAGAATCGGGTATTAGTGCTAACAATGATCTTCTGATCATTTAGATTAGAAAATAAACCACCTTTCTTTCCCTTGGGATACCCGACAAAGAAACATACTTATATCCTGAGTTCCAACTTACCCGCGTTCCCTTTCAGTACTTGTGCTGACACTCCCAAATCTGAATATGTGTCAGACTCGTTTTGCCCCCGGTCCACAATTCTATGGGAGTAAAAGGTACTGACTTAGAAGGTACCAAGTTCAGAATATAAGCCGCTGTCTCTAATGCAACTCCCCAAAATAAATTGGGTAATTTCGAATAACTCATCATCAACCTTATCATCTCCATAAGAGTTCTATTCCTTCTTTCTGCTACATCATTCTGCTGTGGAGTGACCACTGTAGTCAACTGGGATATAATTCCCTCTGACAACAAGTAATCCCTAAACTCTCCAAAGAGGTACTCACCACCACAGTCGGATCGTAGTGACTTCATACGTTTACCCAGATGCTTCTCCACCTCTGCCTTGAATTATTTGTATTCTTCAAAACATTCAGACTTACGGTGCATTAGGTAAATGTATCCATATCTTGAGTAGTCGTCAATAAAACTAATAAAGCACTTAAAATCACCTCTAACCCGAATAGTCATAGGACCGCATACATTAGAGTGAACCAGTTCCAATTGTTCTTTAGCTCTATAGCCTTTGGCCGAGAAGGGCCTTTTGGCCATCTTACCCTCTAAGCATGACTCACAGACTAGAAGTGCCTCTACTTTCAATGAACTCAAAATTTTATCTTCTACCAGTCTATTTATTCTTTTTAGATTAGTATGACCTAAGCTTAAATGCTAAAAAAATATTTGGTTCATTAAAGAAAGATCCTTTCTCTTATATGATAAATTAGACGTGTTATTCAATTCAGTCAGTTATAATGTAGGAGAGATTGGAGTAATAACATAAAGATCATCCACCAATGTACTAGAGCAGATAACCTGTTTATTATCCTTAATGACCACAGAGTTATTAAAATAAATCAAATATCAATCTTTAACCAATCTAGAAATAGAAACTATGTCCCTTCTAATGGAAGGTACATAAATACAATCTCTCCATATTAAAACCTGATCTCTACTAAAACAGAGAGTGGCATCTTCCACTGCAATAGCTGTCACCTTTATATTATTGCACATATGCAGGTCAATCTTGCCATCACTAAGTTGTCGGGTTTCTTAGAACCCCTGCAATAAATTATAGACATGATTAGTGGCTCCTGTATTTACACACTAGGTACCGATAGATAACACTGCTAAACATGTTTTCACAACCAGTGAACATAAATTACCTTAATTGTTCAGCTTGCTGAGATAAGCTGGACATTGCTTTTTCTAGTGATGTGTTTGGTTGCTGTGAAAACATATGCCTTTCGACTTTTCACACCTGTCCGTGGCCCACTAACTATCTTGAAAGTCGTGCCACTCTGTTTCTGAACCTTTTTCTTCTTCTTGTCTTTCAGCCTAGAGGAAGAACCCTTTTGAGAAACAAACTCATTTTCTGGTATCTTAAAAATACCCTCAGCAGTTAAAGCAATATCCATATTCCTTTTTCAGTTTACATAGTTTGGTTCAGTTAGTTTTTTTCTTCTAGTATAACCCCGAGTGAATTAAAGTCATTTTAATCATGAGAATCATATAATTAGAAACCATTAATTATGACGAGTAAAAATTTTGAATTTTATTTTAAATTAGTTCCCTCTACCATTTTAAAAAAAATAATCAGCAGTCTGGTACCTTGTGAATAGCATGCGTTTGTCTAGACTGGCTAATTTCTATAAATTTTATTATCTAGGCAACAGACTGTACTAAGTATAGTTAAATAGCTGACATAGTTTCGATCCAATAAATAATAGCACTGACTCAGATGGAGAGAATACTATTATTTACAGCTAAGTGTTAACCACCACCTAATCTCGAATCAATTATTTCGCAATGAACCCTTCAGATAGAGAAGTGATCCACACTAACAATTATTTTGAATTATCCCTAAAAAAGATTTGTACTGGTGATACCAATATTAATTATGTCCGATAGGGAAGAAGACCTTACTGCCAACACGCAGAATTAATTATATCACATACGAACTGATAATGGAGATTACGAAATTTATCTGTGAATAAATTTCATCTCCTAATTAATTTTTTTTTTAAAAATTTGAGGGTTATAAAAATTGTTTAACTAAAATAAATTTATTAATTTCGAAAAAAATACACGATCCGAAAGATTTTGATTTTTTTCAAACCATCTTTTCGGTGTTTTAATGTGTAAAAAAAAATTGAATGCACAATTTTTCCTTTGCTTGACAGCTAAGGTATTAAATAAAAGTATTCAAGTACGGTTTATTACACATTGTTTTAAAAATTAAAAATTTATTAAAATTAAACATTTTTCATGTAATTAATCTAAAAATTCGAAATTAATTTTCACATTTTTTCAAGATATCCAATTTATTAAAAAAATCATCTTAATAGTATAATTTTGTAAAAATAAAATATTTAAAATTTTTCTATTTAATTAAAAAACATTGTTTTATTTTTCTTTACAAAATATTAATTAAAATCAATTTTTCTCGAATTAATTAAATTAAACAGGAAATATAACATTAATATTTATCATCCACGCAGTTTATATAAATAAATAAACAAGATAAATATTGTCCGATTTTATGATCGAGGTGAAACTCTATCGAATTTTAAGTTCATGTATCTAGATAAGCTTCTAGTCTTTCAATCGCTGTAGAAAGCTTGGATTCATCCATTTGCAGCGTTATAGATAGACAACACTTTTCGATCAAAACATATCATAAAATAGCCCTCGGAGCCGCCTCAAATAGCTACCACCGCCAGTGCCGCCAGCAACACTGCACCAGCCTCTTCCGGAGACTTTTTTAACTTCTTCTCGAACTTCGTTTTCGTTCCTGCTTTTTCTAGAACGTAGATAACAAAATATACTATTTTGGTAAAAACCCTAGTTCAAAAATATCAAGAAAAACAGCTTTCGTTGGCCGTTGAACCACCACTGCCACTGCTGCGTGCTGCCTGCTGCCTGCTGCCTGCTGCCTGCTGTGCCGCCAACTTTCCGAGGCCATTCTGATTTTATCCGAACATCGTTTTCATCCTCGTTTTTTCTAAAAAATAGATTAAAAAATATACTATTTTTCTATAAAAATCTCGATTCAAAAACATCGAGAAAAATAGCTTTCAATGGCCGTTGAACCACCACTGCCGCTGCTGTCATGCCGCTTGCTGTGCCGTTAACTTCCCTAGGCCGTTCCGGCGTCATCAGAACTCCATTCTCATCTAGGTTTTTGCTATGTTTTTGGACAATTTTTCCAGCCTATTTTATTACTTTTTGTGTCCAAAAAATTGCACAAAATTCGTCCTAAACAAGTCACAAAACTGAGCTAATAACGGCCCCCGAGCCGTCGACCAAAGTCGCCGCCAGTGGGCTATTTTGCTGACCATTTTTTTTGTGTTGTTGGACCTATTTTACTGCTGTTTTTAATACACAGAATCTATATAAAACTTACCAAAAAACCTATTTTAAAATCATGAAAAAATTGTCACGATCCGTGGTTTGAAATACCTGAAACCATTGCCAGAACCACTGGCTGTACCGCTGCCTGTTCTTCATATTTTTGAACATTCAATTCTATTCTTAAATATTCTAAAATATCTAAAAATAATAATAAAAACTTTTACTTCAAAAACCTATGTCCTGAAGGCTCACATTCAAATTTTAAAAGTTTAAACTATCACAATCAACCCTAGTGATTAAAAAAATAATCATCATCCACACATTCAATTAAATATGAAAATAATGACGATCATAAAATCGAAATTAGAACTCCTGCAAAACAAAATTAGCACAGCTCTAAATTTACCCAGCCCCTCGATTAACCATAAATATAATCAAAATAGTTCTGCTACCAATTGTTGGAGGCAAACTGCCAAAATCATTGATTTGAATACGATTTTTCGATTAAAAAAAATTAGTCGGGCAATTACTGAAATAGGCTCAAGATTAAATTTTTTTTGATATCGAACGATCAAAATAATGCGCGTACTCCCAAAGTTAGATTCAGGATTATACCTTTCGAAATTTGGTAGATTGATTTCGATTACTGCAACAACTACGAATGTGAATCTTTCGAGTTGAAGCCCTGATCAAGCCTTCTACTGTATTTTTGATGCGAGTCATGAACGTAGAGTGGGCTACGATCATTCGTGAACTTAAACCTACTAAACTAATCACAATAGGGAATACGTGGAAATTCTAGTCTTGAAAGACTACTTATAATTTATGTTTAGCATAACCACATATATATATATAGGGTTACAACAGGAACTTATGGAGTAAATATGACTTGGGCATCTAATGTAATTATGAAAGCCCGCCTACCCCTGAGACAATTTCATAAAAACATAAATTATAATTCATACCACTAAAGAATTGTAATTACAATTTCAGCAGTATTCTCAAAACCAATTATTCGAGCTCCTGTTATTAAATGCTTAACTCATCTCTCAACGTTAAGATTCTCGATATTTGCCAATTAAATTTAATTATTGACAATTTAATTTAATCTGCTTCTTAAAATTTCTTATACCCTTCCTTTAACTTATTTGCCGGCCGGATAATTAAATTCACCTGCAAGGTTTGGCCCGAACTTATAAGCTTCCTTAAGGGGCTATCATTAATCCAGAACAATTAGATCGTGAATTCCGCCAATAATTAATATTCACCATATAATTAATATCACTATCCAACTCACGGGACTATTGACCCATAAAACATCGCACCCTCTAATGAATCAAAATAACGACTATTAAATATACGAAATAACAATTATTTCGAGATTAATAGTATAAGAACTCATAATAATCTTGGGGTGTGAATTAATTTATGTAATCAGTATAAAATTAATTACCCTAATGTGGTCCTATTCAATACACACAAAAGTGTACTAGCACAGAGAGTCAGAACAATAGACGATACTATTATCTGTTTTCTGTAACTAAGACATACTTACTAAAACTCTATGCTACAGTAGTACCAATAGTTTGTCCAATTCTATCTAAACCGTGAACAAAAACTTATATTCTGCAAGAACCTATAATCTGGTCTTCTATGTGCAAGCTATACTTTATACACCGAATTAAATATTGTATAGAATAAAAGACAACCATGCATAACATTAATGAATGATATTGCATTCATTTTTCATTAAGATTCTTATAAAATAAAAAAATAATTTTATTAAAAAATAAAATTAAATACTAAAATCAAATAAAATCCATAATTTTAGTATACAACCCTGACATAACTATCCTTAGAACTATTCATGAGACTTGTAGGGGACATATTAAACTAGAATATATTCAAAAATAGGCTCGTTGTAACTTGGTTTGATATCCCAAAACTAAGACCAATAGAAGCACTTTTTCTATACTTTTCTCTGTAAAACATTGAACTATTTTTACTTGTATGAAATAATTCACCTAGTTACCTTAGGATTTGACTTTAGTGTTAAACATAAAAATTGTAGGGAATAGTTTTATTTAAATGGTGTCCAAAAATCAGAACTTAATTCCAAGTTTAGATACCCCAAAACCTGCTGTCCTTTTTAAATTAATACTTGAAGGTTGGCCTTTAAAATTGTTAAGTGTGTGGTTGAGTACCCCTTGTTGTGAAACTTAAAGTTTGTGTCTTAATTGATTTGAAATGGATGATTAATGTTTTAGAATGAATACAAGACGATTAGAACTCATGCTATCAAATTTAAATCATGTCTTGAGAGTAATAACTTGTGCTCCATATACTCGTATTTAGTGCTTTAGTGAGTTGTACCTTGGGCTATGGCATACTTAGTTTAAAGTCATGCTATTGATAGTAGTACTTGAGGTGCATATTGTACACCATGGACATTATCACACTTGCATCTTGGCATATTGGAGTCCATTCTATATAAACCGTTGTGGGTTTAGATATGCTGGAGTTGTTCTATTTCTCGATTTTGAGTCTAGGGCATCCTTGGTTACCAGTTTTGTAATTGTTTTAGGATATATTCCCTATGTGCACCGTGGGTACGTCCCCGGTGTACTGTTGATAATGGAAATTGTTAGGCACCATGGGTTCATTGCTAGCATTTTGATATTGGTACCTAGACTTCGGGTTGACACTAGGCAATAACATCACGGCTCTTAAGGTGGGTGCATTGGGTATAGAACCGGATCTGCATCGATCCCGATCACGCTCGGCAATACAGTCGCATTGCACCGGTCCCTACCCCACATCGTTGCGATTAAATAAAATAGAAAGGGCATGAATCCCGACAATGCAGTTATTATTCACAACGAGACTCGATTGATGGCTAAGTGTTAAATTTGTCCATTGAAGTCTACTTTTGAATTCCCACGCGTGGAATTTCGTTGTTTGGTTGCTTGGGTCATGGAGTATGATTGGGTTGTGCACTTGCATTGCTTTTATCATCACATTGTATAAATGGTCATTTCATATTTACCTGCCTACCATGTTACATCTTTCTAACTTACTTAACTCTTGATATATAAGTGCTTTAAGTGTTGTAAGAAATGTGTAGTGGTAAATTTTGTGTTCGGAGATTAGTTAGAAGGGTTACAGTGTTTTCTTATGGGCTTTAACTCATGGCTTCATGCCATAGGTAGGGAGGAAGTCTTTGAGGAAGCGATCATTTACGACGAAGGCTATATCGACCAGGGTGAGTTTCTAGAGCAGGCTAATCCCAGTGAAGTTTAGATGATGAATCAAATCACCTTTTTGTTTCTTTTTGTTTAGTTTTCGAGCGCTCAGTGTAAAGTTTTTGTAATTTCTTTGTGAAACTGTAAAAGCGTATGCATTTTAGTTAGCATTGAAACCTTAATGATGTAATAATATTATGCATATCTATGAATAAATCGCTATAATACCCTTTTATTTTATATTTATGTATGTCCCGACGTGCCCCGAAGTCGAGGCGTTACATTTTTAATTGGTTGCATGGCATGCGGGGAGCTATTTGAGAAAAATATTTTTAGATCTGGGCAGAGGAAGTCGTGTGAGACCCTGACCCATTTTAATTTTTGCGAGGTTTCGATGCGTTGTTATTTGTTGTTATTCGTTTTCGTGATAGCATGTTTATATGTGTTTTTATGCATGTTCGGATTTAGATATACATGTGGGGTTGGTTATCGAGGCCGTTTGGCGTTGTGGTGCAAATTTTTTAAAAAAAGATATTTTTGGGTGGGGCTTATAAATAAAATATTTTGTGAGATATTTTCATAAAAACCCTTAGCTTAGAATCTAAGTTTCTTTTCCTCACACCAAAAGCTCTACCTTCTCTCTAGATTTTCTCGGGGCCTAGGCTTTGTTTTTGGTGATCGAGTAGCAGATCCTTAGTCTCCTCGTGGTGGGCTACGCGTTCTTCCGAATAAAATTTTATTCTGACGAAATTTGATTTTTATACGTAAATCGAGGTATTTAGTTTTTAACTCGTCGAGGTAGGATCCTAGACTCTCATGTCTTATAAGGGTGCTACGTGAAATCTTGTGTGTTTTTATCGTACGAAAATGCATGAAAAGTTGGTTTATGTTTCGATAACACGGGTTTTGGTTTAAAATCATTTTTGGTTAATTTTGGTTGGGTGAAATGGGTTTTGAGGCTTTCTTTTCGGTATTTCCTTGTTGTTTGGGAGTTATGTATGTTTGTGGGTTGCAAAAGCGGTGTTTGGCTGGTTTAATTTGGGGCTGAGAAGCGTTTTCCATCGCTAGAGTCAGCTTTCTGCCATCGCCCAGTAGCCTGTTCAGTAATTTGAAAATTTTTCTTTTCGTGTTGACACATTTTCTGTTTGTGTCGACACTTTCCTGTTTATGTCGACACTTTTTCTGTTGGTGTTGACCCTTTTCCTTCTGTTGGTGTTGAGTGTTCTATGCGGTTTGGGTTGAATCTCTCTGTTGTTTTGTGTCGACACATTTTTTGTTTGTGTCGACACTTTTTCTGTTTATGTCGACACTTGTTCTGTTAGTGTCGACACTTTTGCTCTCTGCGTGTGTTGCCTACACTACTGTTGTTTTGTGTCAACACCTTTTTCTGTTTGTGTCGACACCTTCTCTGTTTGTGTTGACACTTCTGTTGTTTGCGTCAATACTTTTGCTGTTTGTGTCGACACTTTTCTTGTTTGTGTCGACACTTTTCTTGTTTGTGTCGACATTTTCGCTGGTTGTGTTGAACCCTTTTTCTTTGGCCATGTTGGGGCCTTAGGGGTTTCTTTTGGTCATGTTGGGCCTGTGTGGGTTCGTGTTTGCCGTGTTGGGCGTGCAGGGGTTTCTTTGGGTTGTGTGGTGGCCTTTCAGTCGATCGAGTTATGGGGTCCAATCGACCGCTCTCCTCTAGTAATTTTTCAATTGATTGGATTATGGGGTCCTACCGACTGAAGTCATGGAGAGGGGTGTTGATCATTTCATGCAGGGAACTAGTGCACGGTTGTGTGCATGGTGGTTAGTGCATCGTTGGGTGCGGGGTGGGTGGATTTGTTGCCCTTTTTAGAGATGGGGTTTGGCGAGAACCGTTATATGGAACGTCGTGGTTAAACGTGCTTATAAGACTCTAGTTAGTTTTATTCACGCATATGGTAGGACGGATATGCGGTCATATGTGATCTTATGTGGTCATGGTGCACTTAAAACTCTGGTTTTGTATATGCATATGTTGGGGCGGATATTGGTCACTCAGTGAAAGTCCGTAAAGATGCATATATTGAGGGCGGATATTGGTCCTACGATTTTACCCCGTGAAGATATGTGTTGAGGGCGTATATTGGTCCTACGGTTTTACCCTGTGAAGATATATGTTAACTCTGCATGTGTTGCGTTCTGTGAATGGAATGTGTTGCATGTGGGGCTCGTGGGAGTCTTGGCTCGTAGGAGTCTATCCTTGTTGGTAAAGCATTGTAGTATCTATATATCAGAACTATTTTAAGGTTCGCATGAGCAACGATATAAAACCATTTTCCAAGAGTTTTTCTCCTGAGACTCGTATGAGTTCATATATAAACTATTTTCAAGGCTCGTATAAATCATTGGCTCGTTGCATGTTTAGCTTTTACTTCATGTTTGTCTAGTTTCTGCTGAGTTTTGGCTTACGTTGTGAGATTTAAAATGTTTTTCAGGTACCGGTCGTGTAGGTTGATCCGGAGGAGTCGGTTAGGGCGGAAGATCTGTAGTCTTTCTTTTTGTTCTTTTTGATCATGTATGTTATAACATGTTTTCTGGTTTTGAAACCGTGTAATGTAAGCCTTTTTGACAGATATATTTGATGTATGTATGTTTTACTTTGCGAGTAAATTTCGGGTTGGGTGTTTTATCTGTTGTTTGTGAGTGTTTCACGTAAGCTGGAGTTTGGGACGTGACAAGTTGGCTGGGGGCTATTTGAGCAGACCAAAAGCTGATTGTGTATTATTATAATGATTAAAAGAGATTTTGGTATAATATTGTGCAAGAAAATACTTTAAAAATTAATTTGGTGTATCTTTTTAGTATTCCAACCTCTTAAAACATATGTATTCATAAGTTTATGATTATTTTAGTCTTCCAATGATTTATTATAATTTTTACAATAATTGATTAATTAAGTGTAGGCAAATAAGCCACTTTAAGTTAGTTTGGCAAGATATAACTTTCTAACACATTTAGGTGTGTAAAAACTTGAATAATGATTTATTTGCTATTGTTAGCTTATAATATTTTATTATTATGTATATTACTTGGGTAAATTATCTTGCGTCATAATGATACTTGATTTGTACATCTTTTGATTAATTTGAGTTTAAAATGCAAAAAGAAGATTTTTGGCACTATTTTATAGGTAAAACCGGTTATGGAGGAGTATTTTTGTCATTTTGCTTAATTTTTTGTCTTTTATTTCTTGTTTTGATTTATAATGTTGAGTTAAGATTGTACATATGTCAAATTTTAGTCTTTTAGTTGAGATTTCGTGTACTAAGTTTTTAATCATAAAAGATATATTTTATATTTGTTTACTTTATCTATGAGATTTGGTGTGCATATATATGTGCATGTATATTGATGGCATTTTGGAGCCTTTTGATTATTATAATATATTATAATGCCTTGGAAATTAAAATTTTATTTGATTTGATTTGAAATATTATATTTTATTTTATTTATTATAATATTTTAACACATACTCCTAAGTGGTCTTACACACATGTCATATATGTATCTATTATATATACATATTTATATATTAATTAATGTTAGTTGTAGAGAGTTATGGATGGAAAATATTTTAGGGACTTTTGTGCAATTTTAAAGATGTGGGGGACTTGTGTGTAGTTATTGATACTAAGATTTTTAAGAACTCTTGAGAGTAATTTAGATTTGGATTAAAGTGTCTTCTTATGACATTGATAAGTTACTATGAATTTTGGTGTCTTAGGCAGGGAGTAAAGATTTGGGATCGAAGTGTAATTATTGAAAGTTACATGATTTTAGGTCTTTGAGTATAATGTTTTTTCCAAGTTGAGGCTTGTACTTGATTCTCTTATTCTTTGGACTTGGAATTTGCGTTTTGCTATTGTAGAGCAACACATAGATTATTAGGCTTGAAAGATTACGAGACTAGGTTAGCATTTTTTTAGAAGAGTTTAGGACCCAAAGTTTCATTTCTAGGTTTAGCTCTTTAGGGTTTTGAACTGGTGTTTTAGGGTAACTTGATGATTTTTGAGATTAAAAGGCTTTCTTTTCATATTAGGGTTTTCGATTCTCGGGATCTGATTCTTAGATTTTGGTTATGTTAGGGTTTTAATCTTACCATGACCTAAGATCCTCTCGGTTTATCGTCACTGATCCTATGGTTTAGAACTGGGTCCTTACAATCTACCTCGCCTAAAATAAATTTCTTCCTCGAAATTTTGCATCATTCGTCCTCACGTGAAAGGTTGTGGATGATTTGTCCACGTCGTGCTCTCACGTCCCCAAGTCGTTATCTTAACTCCGTGGTATTGCCAGAGAACACATGCAAGCCGGATTGTTCCTCCTTCGAAAAAAAATATCTTATCATGCTAATTAAGTATCCTGATCGGCCTTTCTTCGAGTGTGGCATCTTCGTTGATGTTGAGCTCTTCCCCGTTGAAAGTGTAGACAAGATAAGGTCCACATTTTCTCAACATCAAGACATGGAACATGTTGTAGATATTTACAAGCTATAGTGGTAGAGCTAGGCGAGAGGCGATTATTACGGGTTTGGCTAGGATTCTTAACGACCTGATGTATCTTGGTGCTGACCTTCCTTTTTCTCGAAGTGCGTGGTTCTTTGACGGGGTTAAGTTCTATGCGATCGCCTGTATTGAACTCGAGGGCCCTATATTGTCGGTCTTCATAACTCTCCATTTTGGCCTTCTTGGTTGTTTCAAGTACGATATCTATCGTAACAATTAGTTTTTCCAGTTTCTATTTAGCATATCCTCAACGGTTTGAATTGTGCACTCGAACTGTCTATCATTCTGAGGGTTAGATGCGGTGTTGAAATGGGGCTCTGTACTTAAGGCTTCCTATGACTCTGCTTGAAACGTGGTGTGAAACGCAAGTCTCGATCGAGTACAAAAACGTAGATAACTCATGTTGATGAAAAATCTCACAGATGTACTTTCTGCTTGAAGTCACCGATGTGTCACGAGGTCTAACTGATAGAAAGCGAGCGGTCTTGGTGAGGTGATCCACTATAACCCGAATGTTGTCGTGTTCTTAAGGCGAACTCGATAGTCCGGTGATGAAGTTCATAGTTATACTTTTTCATTTTCATCTCGGTCTTTCCCAGAGTTGTCCTGTTCTTTCTATCCTTAACGTGTTGATACGTAGGGTTTGAGTGTCTCTTTTAAAGACTAGATCGTTTCTTGGGTAGTTAAATCTTCATCAGACTCCAAGCATCCATTGTTGCAGTCAAGATCCTTCGTTCTTAGTCAGTGATGGAAGAATTTGGATTCTAAAATTTGATAAGAAAGGTTGGCACAATTTTCAATGCGTGTGGACGTGCTTCCTCTTTTTCTTAGCAAGTTGAATGTCTTGAGCTTGGGATTATCTCACGTTTTTTGTTTTCTTCTGGCGGTATAACTCTCGTTCCTTAGTTCCTCGGATAAGTGGGTCAGGTACGAGTTGGTCTAGAGAAGCTTGAATTCTATTGCACGGTGATGTCGTAAGTTCCCAGGTGCAACATTATCGTTTCTGACTGTAGATCATTAATGACATTGTTCTAATCATCGGGGTTTCTGAATAAGACTTAGTTGATTGAATGGGCCCCTTTTCTTAGCCATTTTTTTGTAGTCGGTGGTCTTGATCTTCAAAATTTGTTAAACCCAGAGGTTGGTAGACATTCTATGCTGTAACACCAAGAAGGGAGGTTCTCGAGCGTCGTCCAAGTTCTCATGAAAGCGCTAAATTCTATTGACGTAATATCCTAAAAACTATCGTTACTCATCTATCTATTGGGTAAGGTTATGAAGATCAACCAAGGATAGATCGAGGCTCATAAAATTTACATAAGGCTCAATAAGAATGGTTAGTTCAAATTTACTGGTCTCGAGGGAAGCGATCATAGAGAGACGAATAGTTAAACGTTTAGCCAAGAATTCTGAATGACATACTAGGTTGTATGAAATATAGCTAGGGCTAAAACAGTTAAGAGAACGCGAACAAATCCTTTTTCGAGGTTTAATGAGAAAATTCTAAGATGGTTTAAAAGATGGATTGGGAAAGGGCAATGGTCATGGTTGGAGTAATCAACAATAACTCGATTCGAGAGGTCGTTTGAGGGTAAAACGCACGTGGGATAAGGGATCAATGATAAATGAACAATACTTAAAGGAATGTTATCGGGACCAATCGGCTACAATCAGGTCATGATGAAGAGATAATGAGCGATGGGTAATGTAACGACCCGGTTCGGACCCTAGTTGTAACAATCCGGTTGATAATGACCCATGTAAAGACTCAGTCCAAACCTTAAGCATTAGTGACGAATAGCCCACGAGGCCATAGAATACGAAAGAAGTTTGAAACCCTAACTCCAATCGAAAACCCTAAGTTCGGCCCGAAAATCCTAATAATGTCCAAAACTCAGGTAACAAAACCTTAGCACCCGGAGAGTCTCCCAACATTATAAATGAGGTAAATATCATGAAATAATAAATTAAAAATAAAAAATCCTCATAAGTAGGGTAAAATGACCGTTTTGCCCCAAGTATAACAAAAAGTCTTCAAAATTTAAATTTTGACACATGGACACCCTAAATCAAGGATTTAAGTATAATTAAGTATCAAAAGACAAAATAATATCAAAAATGACAAACATAACCCTTAGTTGCTGATCACCTTGGGAAGAGTGCCAAAAAGTGACTTTTTGCTTTCTTTTTAGCTTAAAATGATGAGAAAATTATTAAATTAAGCATTATGATGATCCAATACTTGTTGAACAAGTAATAAATATAATAATATAGTGTTATAGGTTAACAAAAGCAAAAAAATCATTATTAAAGTTCATACATAACAAAATAAGTCAAAAAAATTATATATTGCGAAATTAGCTTAATTTGACTAAAAAGAATACATCTATTTAATCAATTGCTATGAAAACTATAATAATACATGGGAATACTATATTTATCATAAACATACTAAAATAATAGGTTTCATTAGGAAAAAATACCAAAAAGATACATCAAATTAACTTTTAAAGCATTTTCTTGCACAAAAAGGCACGAAAACCAATGCAAAATCCCTTGATTGATGTGAGGTCAGGTTTTTGTCCGCCAAACTGACCCCTAGCTATATTTATTTTCCCCATGTCTGAATGTTAGCCCACAAAAGTTGAATCAATTCAAATCATCTCACATCTCATTAATTAAAATGAAGAAAAAGTCTTTTTTTGGTACTTTATGTCTCCCTCTTGTCCCCTAGCCTTTGCCTATATAAATCAAGCCAAACACCCTCTTCTTCCCTTCATATTTTTGTGCAAGTGAGGGAGAGAAACCAGAACTCCTTGATCTTGAGTGTTGAAGTGAGTTTGAGGAAGAAAAAGGAAGAAAAGGAAAGAAATCGAGGAGAATTTCGAAAGCTAAGTCCAAATTCATCCTTCACTCTCCTTTGATCTCTCAAATAAGTAAGTAAAACCTCTAAAGCTTATGTCTAATATCCCTTAAAATATCTCCCAACACATCCCTTTAAACACTCTAAGAATCGAGAACCAAAATCAAATCGAAAAGGCATCGTAGTTGGAAAATTTGGGACTGTTACGTTTATAGGTGATATGAGATGTTATTGTATGTTGTTATCTTTGAGTTTGATGACTTATAAGTGTTCTAGAACCTTGTTATTAAAGTCTAAAATACAAGCATGCAAAGAAATGGAACAAAAACTTGACATAACATAAGTAGAAGACTTGGACCCTGAGAGACTTGATTTTTGAGAACATTGATGCTTCTGTCCTGAACTTTGGAACGCCATAACTCAATGAAAAAAATTGATCTAAGCATGTTCTTTATGTCTAGATTTAGCTTTTTGTGTTATCTTTCATCTAAAGTTGGTTTTAACCCATTTTCATAAGTAGAATTCGAGATATTGCAATTTTACCAAAGTGTGTCATTTTCTGACCAGTCAACACTACTGACTTGAAAACCCTAGTTTAAAGTGAGATCCGTGTTAGCCTAACTAGGTTTCAACCTATTTTGATGATAACAAATCAAAACTTCTAATTGTGCAAATTGAGTGTGTTCATAGGACTTTAATGACACAAGCACAATTGAGAAAGCAAAATGGAAGTCATGAAGCATGAAGATCATATACAAGCTGTAACATCCCGAACCCCGGGAACCTGTGAACACAACCCAAATTATTCCGAATAAACTCTATCAACAAAGACTTTCTTGAGCACAATTCTACTTTTTTTTGGCAACCATAATAAAAACATTTCTGCTAACAATATACGTATGTGTCACAAAGGCCAAACAAAATTCTAAATTTTCAAGGGTTCATTACAACACTTATATTATTACAATCATCCATTTTACTTTGTGTACAATCATAATGTAAATGCAAAAGAAATACTAGATCTTTCCTCTGCCCTTTTTCCACATGCATCCTTCGCCTTAATATTGTCTGGATCCTTGAAACATGAAATAGTTTGTATATATATACATGAGCCGAAACTCGTAGGATAAAAACTAATCAAGTGTTATGCATGATTTGTGAGGTGTGATAGGTGCAACCGAAATAAAATGAAAGTTTCACCAATTATTATTTATTCCCACGCATACACTCACGCACACCAATATGTTCTTTCCATAAACCTTTTTCAAAACGTTCATTTCTTTCAAATTAAACCATATTATTTTCTCATCACCCGATTTTTTCGTAAAAATCATATCACATTATAAACCGGCGTCGAGTGCAGATTATAGAAACCCCTCCCTATTACTTCTCAATAGGCTACTCAAAGCCATTGGGTAATAGATAGCTCTATTACTCACCACGACGCAATCACAACTAATGAACCGGTATCGGGCGCAGCTTATAGAAATTCCTCCCTATTAATTCCCAATAAGCTACACGAAGCCATTGGGTAATTGATATCTCTACAACTCATCACGATACAACACTACATTTCGAGGACTAACCCGTGGGCATGTGGCCCCCATCTTGTGCAAGTTTTCAGTCTTTCACCGCGGACCTGCCAGGCTAACTTAATTCACATCCATCCATACGGTTCATTATTTGTTCATAATGTTCAATTTCACAAATTTGGGAGTCCAACTCACAACTGGTTCCTCTCCCAATAATTTTCATGCATTATTATTTGATACTCATATCAAATTTTTCTTTTTATTTTTCTTATCAAATTCCGGTTGATCATTCAAATTTCTTTTCATGTAATATGCATCATAATCCCAATATATTATGTCTCATTTACCCATTTCATAGAGTACCAACACAAAGCTTATCTAATAGAAATCATATTATTTAAAAAAAAAAGAATGCACCCATCATATGATATAAATACATTAGAAATCCATGTTTCCTTCAAAAACTAGGGGTTTTAAGAAATAATCATACTAAACCACATTCCTCAAAGACTAATTTTTATAAACCAATATCCATTAAAACTTATTTAAACCAAAACAATTCAAAACAAAACAAATTATGAGTTCAAAACCTTTTTAAATATGCCCAACCGAGGGTTTAACTAATGTAATAGAGTAATCCAAAAGCTATGTTTAAAGTTCCCAAGCGTCAAACCTTTAAGCAAAACATCAAAAGTTTTAGAAAATAACCAGACCAATCGATCGGTATCGGTTTCTTCCCTGGACAAGAGTACCGAGAGCATCAAAAGATTACTCGATAGACCGATCGATCGGTCTATCGAGCTGTCCTGCTCCTAGTTCCTTTTTAAGCCAAAAATTCAATTTTCAATATTTACAAGCCTTTTTGTGTCATTTTAAAACATTTTAGGGAGGAAGCATCCTTTAAAAAAGAAGAAAAATCATTCCAAAACCACCCTTGGGCGTAAAAGTTTAGGTGGAGCAAAAACAATCCAAAAACCTTTTGTACAATATTTTCTTAAAACTATGGATAACCATTTCTTAAAATCCCAAAGTTCTCAAAGTATTTTATTCTTTTATTCCATAACTTCGCCTTATCATCTCATTCAACTCTTCAACTCACACTTCCAATTAAACATATGTTTCAATACTATCATTTCATATTTCCATAAAACCAACCCACCATCATCAATGTATAAGAAAAGT
>JAUMHN010301568.1:0-18556 GCA_032360265.1 Heliamphora ciliata
TTTAATCAAAGTCCGAATGAGTCCTGTGTGTACAAGAAACGTGACGGAAGCATGGTGATTTTTCTAGTACTTTATGTTGACGATATCTTGCTCATCGAAAATAATGTGGGGGCATTATCTACGGTTAAAGTATGGTTATCTAGGCAATTCGATATGAAGGACTTGGGAGAAACCAGTCACATCTTTGGGATCAAGGTTGTACGAGATTAAAAACAGAGGATGTTGGGCTTATCACAAGCAAAATATATTGATGATATCTTACTCGTTTTAGCATGTAGGATTTCAAGAAAAGATTTTTTCCTTTTAGGTATGGAATAACTCTATTCAAGGATCAGTGTCCTAAGACACCTGATGAGATAGAGAAGATGAAGTTGTTTCCTTATACTTTGGCAGTAGGAAGCCTCGTGTATGCTATGCTTTACACTAGACCCGACATCTACTTTGCTGTTGGTATGGTTAGTAGATATCAGTCTAACTCAAGGCATGAGTATTAAACTGTGGTAAAAGAATATAATCAAGTACCTGAAAAGGACTAAGGATTATATGTTGGTTTACCAGACAGACAGTCTAGTACCTTTGGGGTACACAGATTCAAATTTTCAGTCTAACAGAGATTCCCATAAGTCTACCTCAGGATATGTGTATACCTTAGAAGGTGGATCTATAAGTTGAAAGAGTATTAAGTAATCCTGTATTATTGATTCCACCATAGAGGCTGAGTATGTGGCAGCTTCTGAAGCAGTCAAGAGGCCATTTGGTTCAGGAACTTCCTGTTGGATCTAGAGGTGGTACCTTCAGTTCAGTCGGCAATTACACTTTACTGTGACAATAGCGGAGCGGTTGCAAGCTCGACAGAGCCAAGAGTCCATAAGAAAGGCAAGCACATTGAGCATAAGTATTACCTGATACGAGAAATTGTACAGAGAGATGATGTTGTTGTGACCAAGATTGCATCAGGAGACAATCTTGCAGATCTTTTTACAAAGAGCTTACCAGTTAAGACTTTTGATAGTCATGTAGAGGGTATGTGAGTCATATGTATGGCAGTATAGTTTTGAGTATAAGTGAAAATTGTTAGGGTTGGTATACTGAAAATCATGTTTTTAGTATTTAATTTTATTTTAATAAAATTAATTTTTCCTTTTATAAAAATTTTTATGAGTAATATATGTATATTATTTTTTTAATATTATGCATGGATATCCGATATTTTTTACAGTATTTAATCTGGTGTGTAGAGTACGGCTTACACAGAAAAGATCAGATTTTAGGTTATTATAGAATATAAGTTTTATGTTCACAGTTAGATGGAAATGGACATACCATTGATACGACTGTAGCACAGAGTTTTAGTAGGCGTGTCTTGGTTACGGGGAACAGATAATAGCGTCGTCTATTTTTTCAACTTTCTGTATTAGTACACTTTGTGTGTATTGAACGAGATATTTGAAGTAATTAATTTTATAATGACTATATAAATTAATTCGCACCTCAAGGTTATTATGAATAGTGTTTATTCTCTTAATCTTGAAATAATTATTAATTTGCATATATTTAATATTCGTTATTTTGATTCATTAGAGGGTGCGATCTCATATGGGTCTGTATTCCCGGTGAGTTAGATAGAGGTATTATTTATATAGCAAATATTAATTATTGACGGATTTCACGTCCCGAAAAATTGGGATTGACGATACCCTCTTAAGGAAACTTATAAGTTTTGACCGAGCCAAACCCTATAGGTGAATTTGATTATCTGACGGTCAAATAAGTTAAACGGAATAGCTTAAAAAATATTAAGATGCCAATTAAATTTAATTGACGGGTATCGAAAATCTTACGTGGGGAGAAATGGTAAGCATTTAATAATAAGAGCTCAATGCTATATGGTCTTGAGATTATGGGTTAGACTGCAATTATAATTATTTAGTGATGTGAATTATAATTCAGTATTTTATGAAAATTACAAAAATCGCTGCTAGTTTGTCATAATTGCAGATACCGCTATGAGGTTTGCTTAATTATAGAAACCGCTGATACGTGTCTGTTGTAGCCCTATATATATGCGGGTAGGCCAAATCAGTTTCATAACTTGTCTTTTAAGACTAAAGCTATCCTGATTCTGTCGGTACGAGTTCTCAGAGAATTATAACCCACACTATATCTGGGAATCGCATAAGGAAATACAGTAGAAGATCTGACAAGAACTTTAACTCGGATTCAAATCGTTGTTAAAGATTCAACCCGTAAAAAAGGATTCTTCTAAATTAACTTCGGATGCACGAGTTTTATTTTGATCGTTCGTCATAAAAAATTTTATCTGGAGCCCGTTTTGGCGTTTTCTCGTCCAATTAATTTTTTTCAGATAATCATTTGTAAAAATAAAAATCTTGACAGTTTTGCCTCCAACACTAGAGACATCACATAATATTTTGAAGGAGATAAAGGCACCTCCAAATGAACCCCTAAAGTAGGATTTGCCTGGGTAAAGTCATATGATTACAACAAAGGCAAATAAACATGATATGTGCAATAAAATTAGATAGATAATTCAATAAAAATAAATCATCTTATGTACCTTCATTTTCTTGCTTTTTGTGATTTCAATCAAGGTGGTATCTTCTTTGAAAGTAGACTCAAAAATTTCAGAAGCTTTGTGTTTCTTCAAAGATATCATTGAAGAAATAAATTCTTCTTCATCCTCCTTTTCAGCTTCTTGCTTCTTTCGAATTTCTTCTTCTTCACGTCTTTTCTTTTCTTTTGCATGCTTCCTTTTCTTTTCTTCTTTCTTTTGTTTTCTTTCTTCTTCTTTTTGTTTCCTTTCCTCTTCTTCTTTTCTTGTTCTTCCTTTTTCTTTTTGTTTTCTTTTTCTTTTTTCTTCTTTTTTCTTTTTCTTCTTCTTCTTCTTCTTCTTCTTCTTCTTCTTCTTCTTTTCATTCTTTCAACTTCTTCCTTCTTATTTTCTTTTTTCTTCTTCTCATTTCTTCTTCCCAATTTCTTCTTATTTGTTTCTTCTTGTTTCTTCTTTCTTTCCATCTCTTCCTTCTTCTTCTTCTTCTTCTTTTGTTCAGCTTGTTCTTTCTTTTTCTTCTTCTCAATCTTTTATTTTCTTTCCTCTTCTTCTCTTTTCTTCCTTTCTTGCAAAGCCTTCTCAGCTGAAAAGGCATCTTTCATAAGTCCATCAGTAATGCCACATCTCAAACTCCGGGTCATGTGAAACACTCATAAACAACCATACAACACACCCAACCCGATATTTACCCACAAATTAAAGTATACATGCATTTAATACATCCGTCCAAAGGGCATACATTACACGGCTCTAACGCCGAAAAATATGTAAACATACATGATATAGAAAAAACCAAAAAGAAGACTATAACTCTTCGCCTCTACCGGCAACCCCGAATCAACCTGTGTGACCCGTACCTGAAAAATATTTCAAATCCCACATCGTGAGCCAAAGCTGAGCAAATACAAGACAAATCATGCAATATAAGCTAAACATGCTAGAAAAACGAGGTGCAGTTTTAGACTCTCTTTCAAGCCTTTAAAACAATTTTCACATGCAAACGGAAAAGCAAGGATATAAACCATCTTCTGACTCACTCACAAGAGCCTTGAAAACAATTGAAAAAGGGTTTATAGATCGTGATTCACACGACTCTTAAAAACAATTTGAAATTGGTTTTATCCGTCTCACAATGCAGTTTATGTAATCCATGTAACTTCGTGGGCATTCATTGAAGGACCACAGCCCTAGATAATGAATCTTCTCGGACTTTCACCAAATGATCATATTCCACCATATGTATGTTCTCGGACTTTCACCGAAAGATTGTTTCCTACCATATGTATGTTAGCTAGAGCTAACTTGAACAACCCACGCAACGCATGCCACCCATGCAACTCAACACATGCATCCCACACAACGCAACACATATCACCCATGCATGCAACCCATGCAACACATGCAACACATAAGTAAAAGTAGAGTTTTATATAAAAAGAACCACATAAGATCACTTATGACCACCTATCCATTATAGATCATGCTTAATAAAACTAGAGTTCTATAAGCACAAAATCACGTATGATAACCATATTTCACACAACGGCGCCACACGACCTGCCACGACATCACATGCCACAAACCCGTCATTCGTTCACTCGAACGACCCATCCACTCACCGGGACAACTAATGATACAGGAAATCAAAACCTAGCCCAGAGGCCAACGCCACTCGAGCGCTCAACCACTGCTCGAGCGATCCCCTACTGAGATAGTACACTGCCACCACCCCGCTCGAGCGGTCAATGCTGGGTGAAAAATCAAACAAAAGATAAAACCAAACCCCCGCATCTAACCATGCACCACTTACACCTGACATAGACCCACGATGCCCACACGCGCCCAACACAAACAACAAACCTACAGAACACGACCTAACCAAAGGTCAACACAAACCTCCCACACGTCTCGCACCCAACGATGCACCAACCACCACGCATGCAACCGTGCTCTAACACCCTGCATGAAATGACCATCACCCTCTCAGTGACTTCAATTGACCGGACCCCATAATCCAATCAACTAAACATCACTAGAGGAGAGCAGTCGATCGAGCCCCATAACCCAATTGATCGAGAGGCCACCACACGACCAACAAACCACCATGACGCCCCAAGAAATAAGAAACTTGGTAAAAAGGGCCAACACGGATGAAAATAAGCTTTTCCCAAACATTCAGCCAAAAATAGGTGAAAAACGGTTAAGAAATTTTGACATACCGTCACTCTTTTGGCCATAACTTTTTCTACAAAAAGAATTTTAATGTGAGTGAGGTGTAATTGAAAAGAAGACTTCTGGGGTTTTACTTTGAACACAAAAATGACCCAATTTCGAGTCCGAATGAGGGAGATGTGATCAAAACAAAACGGCCCTGCGCAGCCAGTCCGCTCGAGCAGACTTCGGGCGCCCGAGCGAGCTACCACCCGAGAACAACCCCAAAAATTCCTGTTTTTTGTTCTAAGGCCCAAAACCCACTCTCCTCATCATTATACTTCAAATCTCCACTCCCACATCCAAATCAAAGCCTTAAAGCTCCCTCTCAACACCCTTGGACATACCCAAGCCCAAGACTACCACAAAACCTCGAAACAAACACTCAAAATCCGATTTCATCCAACCGAAATCAACACAAACCCCCCTTTCAAACCAAAATCCAGTTTATCAAAACATAAATCGGTTTTTCATACATTTTAAATATGTAAAAACACACACGTTACACGTAGCACCCTTATAAGTCATGAGAGTCTAGGATCCTATCTCGTTGAGTTAAAAACTCGACGCCTTAAACCACGTGCAAAATCGAGCTTCGTCAGAATAAAATTCTGTCCAGATGAACGCGTAGCCCACCGTGCCAAGAGTAAGGATCCGAAGTTAGATCGTCGAAAACCGAGCCCCGAGCCCCCCCGAAAGCTAGAGAGAAGGCAGAGAGAAAACTTGTAGTGAGAGAGAAGAGAGAGAGAGGAGAAGATATTTCGGAATAAATATCCAAAGGAAGATATTTATAGGCTCGTCAGAAAATATCTTTTTTTTTGAAACCTCATTACAACTGCCAACGACCCCAGAAACCAACCCCGCATGCATATTTGCACTCGAACATGCATTAAAATGCATATAAACATGGAGAACCAAAAACGGTAAACACTCGTCAAAAAGCGCCGAAAAAGAAAACGGGTCAGGTCTCACAAGTAAGATGATTAAAAGAAATCTATTGTTCCTTAGGAGTATAAACAAAAAGGCTTTTATCTTTCGAAGCTATAACAGATAAAAGTATATCATCTAATAAAGTGTTCAAATCAGAGGCAATGATTGTTTGAGCTTGAGATGCCAAAGGTGGAGTTACTGCCTAAATAGGGGTGATATCTGCAATCAAAACTGTACAAAAAGATTTAAAGCTTTCGAAAAGGTAAGTGTAGAAGGAAACTCATAGATATCAAAAAAAATTTATCTTGAGTAGAAACTGCAAGTCTCCCTTGTCGATTGTGATAAGACAATTGAGCCTAGTAATAGGCTAAGGAAGAGCCAAAAATAGTGGGGACAATGACAGTCTACCATGCATCGAAAGCAGTTGTGGTTAAAGTAGAGGGCTAGAATTCTTTGAATTTGAAGGCTTTGGACCCTCCTTAGAAAATCATCTTGAATAGTTGTAGCCACATATGTTGCTCTTATTGTAGATCTGCCTTCGATGATTTCATGAATGGATGAATACATGAAAGGCAAGAGCACCCCTTGTATTAACCCATTGATTAAGGGAGTAGTTTTTGAAAGGCAAGAGCACCCCATTGATTAGGGGAGTAGTTTTTGAAATTGCAGTTACAAAATATAGTAAACGAAATGGACCCACCAGTTAGGATATACCTGGGGGTGAGAATACTAGCCCAAAAAGTCCTTCGACGAATGAAATCATTTGGTGATAGTGGCTATGAAGGGTCACTTTGTAAAAAAGTCAAGTGAGAAGAAGAAAACTGGAATTGATGAAAGGGTTGAAAGTGCTCAGGACTTCGAATAGGAGGCAAAGAGAAGAAAATAGAGAAGTAATACTCGAAAGAATATGTTGTGGCGCTGGAATTTTGAAATTTTTTGGAAATGATAAAAAATAAGGGCATTCAAAGATGTTTAAAAAAAAATTTAACACCTTAAAAGCCAAATTTTGAAAATTTATTTTTTTTTTAAAAATGGAGTCACCACTTAGTTTTTGAAAAAAACTAAGAAAAATAAAAATGACTACTGATCATTAAAACGTTTAACTAGAGAAAAAGGGTTCAGGGGCTAAGGTACGAATCGAGGAAGGTGTTAGGCAACCTGTTAGCCAAACCATAAGGTTGGCCTCTACTAATCATCATTGGTTTTCTTAATATATTTTCTCAAATGCATGCAAATAAAGAAAGTGGAGGCAAAAAGAGAACATCCAAAATTTAATATAAAAAATACATAACATATGTATATAGAATGCCAAATAAAACAAATATCAAAGGAAAAAAAATCCTAAATCCTACGACAAGCAATTTCTAACTAAAAGGATACATGGAGCACTCTCATATGCAATATTATTAAAACAACATAAGCTAGCATGATTCAAATAAAAGAATAAAAATATACTAAAAGTTGCTAAATAAAAATTATACTACAAATGAACATAAAGATTGCTAATAACATCATTAAATGGTCAAAATGACCTAAACTACCAAAACAACCCAAAATTATATTAACATGAAACATGCTTTTAAAATGTTAAATTCTAGATAAGAATGAAGACAATGAAAGAAAACTAAGCTAATGATTAAAATATTTTTGAATTTATATTAGATAGAAATAAAAGAAAGGAACAATAAACAAAATACTAAAAGAAAGCTAAAGTAAAGCTAAAAGGTTTTTTTGTGGGTTTTATGTTTAAACAAAATAAAAGAAAAGAAAAGAAAAGAAAAGAAAAGAAACTATATATAAAAAATTAAACTAACATTTTAATTAGAGAAAAGGACAAGTAGCAAAATAAAACTAGTAACAAAAGAAAATAAAAGAAAAAAAATGCTAGAAAAAGAAATTACACTAAAAAGAAAAGAAGAAGAAAAGAAAAATAAAACTATTAAAAGAACACTCATGCTAAAAGAAAAGAAACATTATCTAATATTAAAAGGAAATAAAGGAAAATAAAATGGGACATTAACATTAAAAAGAAATAGAACATTAAAAGAAAAATAAAACTATATTATAAGAAAAAGAAAAGAAAAGGCCTATTAGCATTAAATTAAAGATTAAATAATATTAAGAGAAAAAGAAGCAAGATACTAATAAAGAAAACACAAAATTAAGATTAAAAGAAAAATTAGCGTTAAATGGGTGCAATATTGACAATTACAATCATTTTTATGTAAGTATTTGTATTATAATAATAACGATATTTTTTAGTTGTATTGTTAAATTATGTTAGCACTAATTAATAAATCAAAAAAATACAATGTACTTAGTGTGGATGTGTAAACTAAGAAATTGGTTAAAAGGACTAAATTATATGAGGCAAACTAACTAACAAACAAAGTTAACTATGTAAATGAGAGAAATATATGAAATGAAATTGAACATAATCCGATCACTCCAAAAGAGGAATAATGGAGCTAAAAAGATCGGGGATCCAAACGAAATATTTGGATTGCTAAGGAATGGCAATAGGTAATTCGACCATCGGGCGATGATCTAAGCTAGGATTTTAGTATCGATCGAGGTTCGGCTCTCGGTACTTCGACAGGATTTTTGCGTCGGGGCTTGGATTGCTCGGTGACTCGGCAGATCTTCTCTTAGTAAATCTCTCTTTAAAATTCTGTCATGAAAACGTACGCTGGGGTACGATATCTATAGAATTCTTCAACCAATGAGATGTTGCCACGTTTTGGGACATGTCAGGCCATTTGGAGTTGGCGGTCGTTAGGTTGGAGGTGGCGGTCACCATATCTAAAAAAGTTTCCACAAGGTTCTATTGGCGGTCGCCATAATATGAGTTGGCGGTCGCCAGGTTAGAGGTGGCGGTCGCCAGTTTTGGCTAGGATTTTCAAGAGATTCTATTGACGATCGCCACAATAGACATGGCGATCGTCGCATTAGAAATGACTTGCATAAAAAATTATTGGTGATTCAACATAATTCCATTGGTTTGAAGGTTCTGGGTTCAAATAACGAGCTTGAATCACTTTTTGAGGAACGTACTGAGGCACCATTCCAGCTATTTTAATCATCGAATTTATCTAAGATTAGACGGGGTCAAATTAAGGTGTCTAGAGTTGCCCCTCTTCGATATAACTTTGCATAACAACGCGTGATGAAAATTATATCAAAGACCCAGAGACAATAGCCATTTGACCGAGCCGTCAATTTTAGGCCACAAATACACAAACATGCATATGATGTTGGTCGTACTCGCATTTCATCGAGCTGCCTACATACCCATTTGCTAGAGATCAAACCAAAACGTAGTTCTTGGGGCAAGATGCAAGATAAGCCTAATCATGATGCATGATAGGTTCAGCGTAGTGCAAACATGTATAACGCGAGAGTCAGTTTAAGGTCATGAGAAGAATCGAAGAGTCGGTTTAGGATCATGAAGAGGACCGATGAGTCAGTTTAGGATCATGAGGAGGATCAATGAGCCAGTTTAGTTTATCGGGAGAAAACCACGAATTCATAAATTGAGTTAAGACCTAAAAATTCGAGACGAGGCACGAGATTAAAAGCTAAGTTACGACTTAAAATTAATTTATCATGAAGAAAATTATGAATTAATAGGTCGAGTTAAGATCTAAAAATTCAGAATGAAAGCGGAATAAAAATAACTAAAAGTCAAGTTGCGACTTAAAGTTAAACTTATCGGAATGAGAGACTACAAATTAATAGGTCGAGTTAAGATCTAAAAAATTCGGAATAAAAACGGGATACAAATAACTAAAAACCAAATTACGACTTAAAATTAATTTTATTAAAAAGATAAGGGTTGAAACAAATTACAACACAAAATTATTTTTAGAAAAACTCACACACAAAAATAAGAAAACTTATTTTATAGGGAAAATATTTTTATTTTCTTTTGTTTTGGAAATTATTTATTTGCTAGTAAGGTATATTTTATTTATTTTTTATTCTTTTTTTTTTTGAAAATAAAACTCATGAAGCCAATATGCATAAAAAAGGAAAATAGATATGCAAATTTAACAAAATAAAAGAAAATAAAATAAACATGCATAAAAATAAAAGGCCCTCAAACAGCTCCTAAAAGCCCTAAAATGTCATGATGGCAAACTGACACAGGGTCACCAACTTTGGAGTTAGTTGTTGCCCTGATAAGAATGACATGATTGTTGACATGTTGGCGGCTGTCTAGACCAAACCTTTCTGACATGGTTGTCGCCGGATGTAAACACTTACAACATGGCGGTCGTTATGTGACTTTTGAAATACATGGCGGTCGTTCACATTGGAGTTGGCGACCACTAACTCCAGGCGCGAATAAGGTTCCCAGCGTCGCACAGGTGAGGCTCATTTGTGCACTCTCCTCTCTCTCTCTCTCTAACGCCTTTGCTCTCCTAAGACTCTCTCAAACTTCTCTCTTGGTCTTTTAGTCTTTTCTTGCCCCTTTCTTGCTTCTAAGCTCTCACACAATGTTTATTCTTCTGTTCGTGATTCCCTTCCTCTTCATGGCGGGCCAAGGTCATGGAGATGATAACTTGAGGGCACGAAAAGGCCCCTATGCCACTGGGAACTCCTCCATGGGTACCATTCCTGCTAGGGGGACCATTATCTCTCAGTCTTCCATGGGGGCTATGGATACCCTTGCTCTTGAGGTGGAGCGTGCCTCCCACCGGGCTGTTGAGGAGGAGGCATGGGCAGCAGTCGAGGCACATGCAGTTGCTGAGGCAGCTACTGAGGCTGGGGTGGCTGACTTCCTCGACCCTCATGTCGGGAAGGGCCATTCGGTGCCCTTCGACCCTCACACATATGCCTCGGTGCCCCACTGCCTATTTCCACACGAGATGAGGCATTATAACCCTTCCACTGACGTAGTTGCTGTCGATATTCTTCTGCGGGAGCCCAATCACTACATTTCTCACCAATACCCATTAGTAAGTTCCCAAACTTACAGTTTTAAAACCGAAGCATGTTATATGTTATATCTCAAACGTAGACGCATGCCTAGGATCCTCCATGTGATATGATGATGTGATTTGATATGATGGTGAACAATGATGATAAATGATATTGATGATGATGATAAATGATGATTGTTGTGAGATTTGTACTGAAAATCTTAACTTAGATACCTGTGCTATGGAGGTTAAAACAGTAGGGACACTAGATTTTGAATAAACAATAAAAAAAAAGAGCGATTATTTTGGAAAAAATTAAAAAGTAAAAGGCTTGAATTTCTTATTTTATTTTTTTAGGAAAAACATAAAAACTAAGGGGGTGGATTTTGTTTATTTTATTTTTAGGGCCGAACATAAAAATATAAGGGGGGATTTTTGATTTTATTTTTTGGGAGTAGACATAAAAATCAAAGTGGGAAAATTTCTAAAAATCCTAAAAATTTAGAAGAAAATTTTGAAAATCCTAGAATCTAAGGTAAATTTTCAAAAATCACAAAAACTTAGGGGATATTTTTCAAAATTGAAGGATTTTTTTTAGAGAAAATATTTTAAAATCTTTAGAAAAAAAAATCAAAGGAAATTATTCAAAAGTCTTAAAAAATTGTGGCAAATTTTTTAAAATTTTCATAAAATCAAGAAAAACTGAGGAAATTTTTTTTTTGGGAGAAAATCAAGCAAAATCCTAGAAATTTGAAAAAAAAAGTCAAAAAAAATTGAAGAAAATTTTAAATTTTTTTTAAAAAAGTCGTAGAAATTTTTTAGAAATTTTTAGAAAATTCTAAAACTTTGTTTAGAAAATCCTACAAAATTAAGTGGCATTTTTGAAATATTTTAAAAAATTAGGAAGATTTTTTAGAAAATCTTAAAGAACTAGGAAAGATTAACAAAAATTTTGAAAAAAATTTCAAAAATTCTTAGAAAATTAAGGAAAAATATTAGAAAAACAGGGCAAACTTTCATAAATTTTTAGAAAATTAAAGAAAATTTTTTAGAAAATTGGGACCAAAGGGGCAAAACACAAATATAAGAGGAAATAGAGATTTTTTTAATTATTATTTTATTATTTTATTATTTTTTCTTTGATGATTTTTGGGAAGAATGATTAACACAAAATGATAGAGATTTGCTTGGCGCATCAGGGCATAGGATTTCTAGTCTTTTACTAGGACGTGCAAAAAAAAACCAAAGAATCATCTCTTACACATGAACCTAGGGTTAAGAGGATTTGCCTGGTGTGGCATTGAAATTTTGGGATTTTGAAAATTGTTCAAAAATAAGAGATTTCAAAAATATTTTAAAAAATATTTTAACACCTTGAAAATTAAATTTTAAAAGCCTCATTTTTTATTGAAAATAGAGTCGGCACTTAATTTTTGAGAAAAACTAAGAAAAACAAAAATAACTACTGATATTTAAAACGTTTAATCAGAGAAAAATAGTTCAGGGGCTAAAGTACGAATCGATAAATGTGTTAGACACCTCGTTCGCCCAATTGTAAGGTTGGTCTCTACTATTCATCATTGGTTCTTTAATAAAATTTCTCAAATGCATGCAAATAAAGAAAATGGAGATGAATAGAGAGCATCCAAAATCAAATAGTAAAAATACATAACATATGTGTATAGAACGCCAAATAAAATAAGTATCAAAAGGAAAAAAAATTCTAAATCCTACGACATGCAATTTCTAACTAAAGAATACATGCAGGACTCCCACATGCGATATTATTAAAACAATCTAAACTAACATGATTCAAAATAAAAGAATAAAGATATACTAAAAATCTTTAAAATCAAATATGCTAAAAATGGACATAAATTTTGCTAACTAATTTAAGCATACATTCAAATGAAATAAACAAAATATTCTCTAAAACTACCATGCATGTTGTCAAATTGTATAAAAAGTAACTAAAATAAAAACGATGACAAGAGAACACCTAAAGATTAAAGGAAAAAGAAATAAAGAAAAGGACTACAAAAGAAAGCTAAAATAAAAAAATGGGTTAGAAAATGTTGTTAAACTAATAAAAAGAAAATCTAACTATTCTCGTTTTATATTTTAAAAGAGACAAAAAAAAGTATAAGGAAAAGAAAACAAAATAGAAGAAAATTACACTTAAAGACAAAAATTAGCTTAAAAGACTTTTTATAATTTTTGGGTTTGATAATATAAAAGAAAATAATCCTAACATTAAAGAGAAAAGAAAAATGATAAAAGAAAAAAAAAATAAAGCTAACAATAATAAAACAAGAAAAGAAAAGAAAGTGTAACATTACAAATAAAATAAAGTTAGTAATAAAGGAAAATAAAATAATGTGCTAGAAAAGAAAATTACATTAACTAAAAAAAGAAAAAGAAAAAAAATGAATACTAGGAAGGGAACATTATATTAATGTTAATGAAAGCATTTTTAAGCTAATTTTTAGAAAGAAAGAAAACAAAACAAAATTGGAAATTAGCATTAAAGAAAAAGAAAAGAAATGGGACATTAAGAGAGAAATAAAGCTACATTACAAAAAAGAAAGAAATGAAATATTTGAAAATAAAATTATACTATTATTACAAGAAAGAGAAAAGAAAAAGAAAATGAATTTATTAAAAGAACATTAAACTAAAAAGTAATGGATCATTAAAAGAAAAAGAAAAATAACTAAAAGCTAATAAAGGAATTTTAACCTAATAATAAAGAAAAAGAAAGAAATAAAAAGAAATAAACACAATTATTTAATTAAAAAATATGAATGTAATATTAATGATTACATTCACATAATGTAAGTGTCTTAATTATAACAATTACAATATTAACAAGTTGTAATTGCCAAAAACGTAAGCATTAATTAATGAGTTGAAATAAAATGAAAAAAAGAGAATAATAATGTGCTAAGTGTGAAATGTGGGAAGATTAATAACTAAGGAATTAATGAAAGTAACCAAA
Source organism: Heliamphora ciliata (assembly GCA_032360265.1). Classification (NCBI taxonomy): domain Eukaryota; kingdom Viridiplantae; phylum Streptophyta; class Magnoliopsida; order Ericales; family Sarraceniaceae; genus Heliamphora; species Heliamphora ciliata. The sequence continues at coordinate 13,637 of JAUMHN010301568.1, forward strand.
TTACATGAAGCAAATAAGATTAACAATATAAATGAAAGAAATACGCAAATTAAAATTGAATTTAACCCGATCACTACAATAGAGAGGGAATGGAGTTAGAAAAATCGGAGATCCAAACAAAGTACCTGGATTGCTAAGGAATCCTCAAGTCGGGGAATGTGTTTCAATGGTCCAACCTTCGGATAATGATCCAAGCTAGGATTTTAGAAGTTCAGAATCGGGGGTTCGGATCTCAGTACTTCGGCAAGGTTTTGGTGTTGGGGCTCATATTGCTTGGCGACTCGGCAGAGTTTCTCTAACTAAACCTCTCTCTAAAATTCTATCCTAAAAACCTACCAAGGGGTACGGTATTTATAGAATTCTGTAACTAATGAGATATTGCCACGTTTTAGGACACGTCAGGTCATTTGGAGTTGGCAGTCGCTAGGTTCAACATGGCGGTCGCCATGTTTAAAAGAAGTTCTATAAGGTTCTATTGGTGGTCGCCACAATGAGAGTTGGTGGTCCCCAGGTTGAATATGGCGGTCGCCACTTTTGGTCAGGATTTCCAAGAGGTTCTATTGACGGTCGCCAGGTTGGAATGGCTTGGACAGCAAGTTATCGATGTTTTAACAAAATTTCATTGGTTTGAAGGTTTTGGGTTCAAATACTATACTTGAATCACCTTCCGAGGATCGAACTGAAGCACTATTCCAGCTATTTTTATTATCGAATTCACCTAATATTAGGCGGGATCAAATTAGAGTGTCTACAGTTGCCCCTCTTTGATATAACTTGCATAGCAACGTGTGATACAAGTGCATCAAAGATCCAGAGAAAACAGCCATTTGACCGAACTGTTAATCTTAGGCCACAAGCACACAAGTATACATATGATGTTAGTCGTACTTGAATTTTCATCGAGCTGCATACGTACCCCTTTACTAGGGATTAGACTAAAACGTAGTTCATTGAGCAAAAATGCAAGGATGCAAGATAAGAACATGATGCAGATGCTAATGTGAATAAATGCTAATATGATGCAAATACTGGTGTAAACATAAATGTGATTGAACAAATAATTAAAAGAATCGAGTTAAGACCGAGTTAAGATTTAAGAACTCGGCTGGGGATAAAATAATTAAAAGAATCGAGTTAAGATCCAAAAAAAATTTATTTTAACCGGAAAAAAAATTGATCGACCGAGTTAAAACCTCACAATTTCGGGACGAGAACAAGATAAAAATAATTAAAAGCCAAATTACGGCTTAAAATTAGATTTATCGAGAAGAAAACTGCGAATTAATAGATCGAGTTAAGACCTAAAATTTCAGAACAAAATACGAGATAAAAATAATTAAAAGTTAAGTTACGGCCTAAAATTAGATTTATCGGGATGAAAACTGCGAATTAATAGGTCGAGTTAAAATCTAAAAATTTGGAACGAGGCACAGGATAAAAATAATTAAAAGCCAAGTTACGGCTCAAAATTAAATTTATCAGGAAGAAAACTACGAATTAATAGGTCGAGTTAAGACCAAAAAATTCAGGACGAGGCGCGAGAGACTACGCACAAAAATTTTCTTGAAATATTTTTAGAAACCACCCAAGATTTATTTTAGAAAAACCCATAAAGTTAGAAAAACATCTACATAAAATAAGAAAAATTATTATTATTCTTGGAAATCATTTTTACGAATAAAATAACGCAAAAGAAAAACAAACAAATAAACCAAGCGTACTTAAAAGAGAATAAACACATCTGAATAACAGACTCCCAAACAGCTCCGCTCAAAAACCTAAAAACGGATGTGACTGTTGACAGACTGGCGCCGTTTTCCCTCTGACATGGCGGTCGCCACTATCAAAATCCTTCTAAAGTGGCGGTCACTAGATAAAATCCCCTTGAACCTGGTGGTCGCCAGAAAATGTTTGGGAAACCCAGCGGTCGCCAACATTAAATACGGCGACCGCCACCTCCAGGTGCGCATAAGGATTTCAAAGCACGCGGGTGAGAGCCATTCTTCACATACTCACTCTCTCTCTAGCTCCTTCGCACTCTCGAATCTTCTCTCAGCCCTTTGTGCCTTCCTTTCGTTCTTTACCCTTTTCTTTTTCTCTTTCTGACATGGCGGGCCGTGGCAATCTTGATGATGTTGCAGGAGCTATTCGGGGTTCATCCGCTAGCGAGAGCTCCGTTATAGGGACTCTCGGGGGCACGAGTACCAGTCTTCTTGTCGGCGGGGTCACTACCACGCAGGCCACCGCTGCGATGGTCGCTCTTGTCCTTGAGGCAGAGCGCGCCTCCCGCCGTGTTGCTGAGAAGGAGGCACGAGCAGCTGCCGAGGCGTAGGCGGCTGCAGATGCTGCTGTTGAGGCTGCGATGGTCGATTTTCTTGATCCCGATGCTGGGGGGCCCACCCATCTCCTTTTGATCCGCATATCTAGGCTCTGGTCCCCCATCGCGTACATCTGGGTGGGATGCGGCGATACGAGCCTCCTACCGATACTGTTGCTGCCGACGTTCTACTGCAGGAGCCTGACCACCACATTTCTCGCCAGTGACCTTCGGTATGTATCCTATCCTTACCGTTTTAATACCAAAGCATGTTTTTATGATATATCAATCGTAGACGCATTTCTAGGATCTCCTATACGATGATGATGAATGATGATGAATAATGATTTATTTTGATGATTTGTTTTAATGTGGATGATGATTGATGTGTGATGTTTGGAATTTGAACTTAGTTTAGGTACCTTTGCTATAGAGATTAAAACAGTAGGGACACTTAGGATTTGAACAAATAATAAAAAGAAATGGCAATTATTTTAGTGAAAATCACAAAATAAAATGCTTGAATTTTTATTTTTATTTTAAGAAAAAACACAAAACTAGGGAGAAATTTTTATTTTTGTTTTTTAGGCATGAAAACTAAATGAATAATTTTTATCAAAAATCTTACAAAATTGAGGGAAATTTTGTCAAAATTTTTAAAAAGTTAAGGTAAAATTTTCACAAACTCTAGAAATTTAAGGGGTATTTTAAAGAGAAAATCAAGAAAATTTTTCGAAAGTCCTAGAAAATTTAGGAAAAATGATTTGAGAAAAATAAGGAAATTTTTTTCAAAAATTCTTGAAAAATTAAGAAAATTTGTTCAAAAATCTTAGAAAAATCAAAGAAAATTATTCAAAAGTTTTAGAGAATTGGGGCAATTTTTTTTTTAGAAGTTTTTTTTTGGAAAAGTTTAGAAAATCCTATAAATATTTAGAAAATCATAGAAAATTAAAGAAAAAATGTTAGAAAATCAGGACAAAAAGGGGCAAAACACAAATATCTGTGGGAATTTTTTTTTTGTTTTGTTTTGTTTTTTTTAGAGAGATTTGCCTGGCGTGCCAAGACTTAGGGTTCTGAGCCTTTTACTAGGACGTACACAAATCAAAGGATCGTCACTTATACACGAACCTAGGGTTAGGGTGCCTAGTTTTCTAGGGCTTGAAAGAACTGAAAGGTCGTCACTTACACACGAACCTAGGGTTAGGATGCCTAGTTTTTTAGGGCTTGAAAGAACCGAATGGTCGTCACTTACACACGAACCTAGGGTTAGGGTGCCTAGTTTTTTAAGGCTTGAAGGAACCGAGGGGTCGTCACTTACACACGAACCTAGGGTTAGGGTGCATAGTTTTCTAGGATTTGAAAGAACCGAAGGATTGTCACTTATGCACGAACCTAGGGTTAGTGTGCCTAGTTTTCTAGGGCTTGAAAGAATCGAATGGTCGTCACTTACAGACGAACCTAGGGTTAGGGTGCCTAGTTTTGTAAGACTTAAAAGAACCGAAGAGTCGTCACATACACACGAATCTAGGTTTTTTTTGTTGCTTTTGGTTATCTGCCGCATATTTCATGTGTTTAATCTGCTCTTTATATATCCTCTGTTTGTCTTCTCTTTTCAGATTGGTCACTATGTCAAAGTCTTCGAAGATTCTGCCTCCAGAGAGATATTAGAGTGGTATGATGCCCTCCCTGCTCCTAGTCGGGCCATTATTGATGTTTTCGGCTTTGCTCGGTTCATACCCTTATTGGGTAGGACGAGCAATGACCGGGTCTGGTTGACAGTCTTGGCCGAGTGGTGGTGGAATACCACCAATACCTTTCATTTTATCACTTTTGAGGCTACTCTGATGCCTCTTGATTTCTCCTTCATCACGGGCATCTGGGTCGACGGTGCCCCTATTCCATTCGATCCGACCATTGCTCGCTCCACCGATGCGCTGATGTACTTTCTTGGGGCCATTCCAGCACAGATAGATAGAGACCGGGTCCGATATACCTAGTTCTTCGTGCGGTTAAGACATTTTTATTGCACTAAGCCCCGTCATTTCGAGTGGGTCACCCAGGGCTTTTTGATGTACATGTTCGGTACCTCCTTGTTTTCAAACAAGGAGAACACCGTTCATTTTCATTATCTCGGCGCCTTGGCTCGTCTTGATCGGACTAGGGAGGAGTCGCTCTTGCTACACTCTACACCTTCATGCGGACAATAACCCGGTTCCCCCAAGAGCTCAGCATCGGGGGATACTGGAGGGTCTGGGAGGTATGATTTTGCTTCTGCACTTTTCCATTCGTTTTCGTTCTTTGTTATCCATTATTTGCTGGCTGACATCTTTTTCTTTGTAGTTGTGGATCTATGAGTTTCTCGGGCTTCATGTCCCGGGAAACTCTGCAGCAGACCCTCTAGTCATTCCCCGTGCAGTCCGGTGGTCCCGAGGGATGAAAGGGAAGAAGGCTAGGGGGAAGGACATCGACCATTCCCGGGTCTCACTGGACCGGCTGATCCCCGACCAGGTATTCTTATTTTTTTTCTTACTGCACTGTACATTATTCTTTGCATAATACTATTCACTGTACTATTCACTGCACTGAACTATACGCTGATTACT
>JAUMHN010301785.1:0-18551 GCA_032360265.1 Heliamphora ciliata
TTCTAAGGAGTTGAAGCTTCTGCTTTCGTTTTTATATTCAGATTTCTTGTGTTTAGTGTAATTGTTGAAATTTCTTGGTAAAACTGTAATATTTAACTACTTTGAACGGTTCAGAACTCCTTTATGATGTAATAATTAACGTATGTAAATATGAATGAATGGCTAGAATATTCATTTATTTATATTTATGTATGTCCTGACGTGCCCGGAGGACGGGGCGTCACAAGATCGATCCTCCTAATGACCTTAAATTGACTCATCAGTCCTCCTTATGACCTTAAACTTACTCGTCGGTCCTTTCACAACCTAAAATTGATATTTACCCCATCGGTTCTCCTCGCAACCTTAAACTAGCTATCCAGTCTCTGCATGACCTAAAAATGCCCTTTTTTACCTCTCTGGTCCCATCTATGACCTAAAATTGATATGTGATGATCTTCGGTCCATGCTGTGATCTTAAATTTGTGTATGCTTGTATTATACCTATTTGCATCATAACGTATTTACCATGCATCATGATTAGCCTGTCTGCATCATATGCAATGTCCCATAAACTATTACTGGTCTCATCCCTCACAATAGGAGTATGTAGGATGCCCAATGGAAATTCAGGTTCAACCACGCTTTTCTGCATGTTTTGGTTTGTGCCTGAGATTGGCACTTGTTCAATCAGTTTGTCGCTAGAGCTTTAATATTTACTTGCACCACAAGTTGTTGCAAGCTCTGTCAAAGAGAGGCAACTGTAGACACTTTAATTTGACCAAGCCGAATCTTAGACACTCGACTCGAATACGCCTTTATAAAGAAAATAAGGAAATTATACTCAAAGGTCCTCCCTAGCAAGAAAAATCAAGAATTCAGTTCAAAAACCAAGAAACCACCATAAACATCCAGGCCACGACATCCAACCTTCACGGCTGCAACCTTTTTTAAAAATCCTAAAGCAAGCCGTGTTCTTACTCTCACAGCTGCTACCTTTTTGAAAACCCTAGAATAGGCCGCGACTTCCTCTGTCACGACCGCCACTGTTTTTTTAAACCTTAAGCCTTGCCGTGACTTTTTAATGTCACAACTATCCTATTTATTTCCATAAAGGTAGCGGCTGGTACTGTACAAAAGCAATAAGATTACAGCCGCTATTTTAACACCTTTTTGGACAGGTGGCATGTGAAACCCGGTTCCTTTTTAATTTAATAAATAAAATGTTGTGCATTAATTGATCTTGATTGATTATAAATTGTGAAACATATGTAGATTATCATATGGGTAAGAGCCAGTGGGTCCGATAACTCTCGTTTAAGTTTTAGGTGGATCTGCCGGTGTGTATGGAGACCTGTGAATTTTAAATTCAAAAAAATATTAAAATTCACTAATTTTTGAGAAATTAATTTTGAATTAATATGAAATTTAAAGCATTAATTTTAATATTATCGATGCATGTTTATGTGTTGAAAATACATCGTGGTTGAATTTTGGAGTTTGGAGCATGTGAGTGGGGGGTGGGCCCCACCTCGCTAGATTCCTTAGGAAGCTATGGACCAAAATTCAGATTTTGGCCTCTCTCTCTCTCTCCTATTGTTGGAGACTTGAAGTTTTCAAGCTTCCCTCCCCTTTTTGGAGCCCTATGGCTTGGATTCTAGCGTCGCCTTAGAGATAGAGAATTAATCTATTCGACGAGGGCAACTTTTCCAACTGAGTGAAATTTTTATTTGGTGAGTTCGAGTTCTACCGCTGATGTTGAGTTCGGTTAAAGCTTCGAATTTTTAACCTAAAAGGTAGGATCTCGACTAATCTTGAATAGATAGCTCAGATATGTGATTAATTTCATTTATTGATGAAAAATAACATGAAACCCCTCTTTTTCTTGAAACCCTAGCTCTAGCAATCTTGAGGGTTGGTATTTAGAAGAAAATACTCGGTGATTTGTGGAAATAGATGAGTTATCCGGAGTCGGAGGTTGATTCGTGTTAAATTTTCTTTTAGATTTTTTTAACCCTAGTTAGGGATAGAAGAATGAGGCTTGGGTTTAACCTATGCTTGAGTTAAAATGAGAAATTGATAGATTATTTGAGTTAATCCAGTAGACGTATGGGAATACGTGGTGAAAATCTTGGCTTAACCAGATTAATTGTTTGAGTTTCTAAATCCCTTGATGAAATCCTTCAATTGATTCTATTGATTGGTATTAGGAGTGTGATGGGTAATTGATTTTATGAAATCCTTGTTGGGGGATTGAAATGTTAATTAGATGTTGGTCATTTGGAATCCTAATTATCTTGGTAAAATCATCAAGTCTAAAAAATGGTTATGTTAAATCCTTGTACTTGAAGGTTTTGGGTTTCTTTCCTATCAAATCCTATGTTTTTCCAAGATTCTAGTACCATCTCTTTGTATAAAAATGAATTTAGATGGGTGTTGGTTTCAAAATCTAGCAAACAAAATCAATTTTGGCACAGGACAGCTCGAAGGACCGCTCGAGCAATCTATCGGGTGGTCCTAGGTTGGTCTCGGCTTCTTGTTGTAGGCTAAATCGCTCGACGGACCACTCGACAGACCGCTTGAGCGGTCTATCGAGCAGTCTTTTTCGTTGGTTAAAAATGTTTTCTTTAAATTAGTGTATCTTCACCATTAGGTCATTCTTATGCTCAAATTGAAGCCCCAGAAGTTTTCTTTTCAATGATTCTAACCTCATAAAAAATTTATTTTTGTAAAAAATGTTTTGGCCAAAATAGTGAATGTCTGTATTCCTTAACCATTTTTCGCATATTTTGACCGGACTTTATGGAAAACTTTATTTTTATTAACGTTGGCCCATTTTTTTAGATTTCTCACTCTTTGGGCTATGTATATGAAATAATACTCATAGACCTCATGGTGCTGGGCCTTTGGACCCCATGATGCAATTAGGATGACGTCTTTTAACCTTGATCGTCGGTGATCATTCTTTCCTTCTGAATCTTTCTCTACCTTTTGTCTCTTAAGACATCGTGTGTTAGTTTTTGAGGCATGATAGTGTGAGATGGTGATAGTCTGGAGTAACTTGAATTTTTAATTATAAAGAATGAGTTGAAGGTTTGTGGCTCATTTGAAGCCTTATTTAGGTATGAAAATTGGTTCAGTGGGAATCTAAGTGATGAGGAGTTTTGGTTGAAATCTCATTTGTTTTCGATATGAGGGATTAAACTCATGTTTGGAACTAAATTGGAGGTCCACATTGAATTTGAATTCAACTTGAGTGTGGGTATTAGATTAAATCCTTGAAAAATATTATCCTTTTAAATAATTGGAAAATTTATGATCAAATTGGAATTCTTTGTACAAAATCATGTTAAGCATGACATTTTTGAAAATTTTTATTATTTGTTGTTATTTAGATGAATTGTCGTGTAGTGAATATACGAGATATTTAAGGTAAAGACCAGAGTGAGGGTCGAGGGACCAATGTTATGGTTGATTATTATGATAATCGAATTGTTAATCATGTAGCGTATACATAAGGTGTTTAGGTGAAAACCATAGTAATAGTTGAGGGACCGATATTATTGATAATATGTTGTAATTATATATTGAGATGGTTATAAAATTAATTTGGGCTTACATTGTTCCATGGTGAAATATCGAAAATTGCGCAAGATGGGTGCCCATTTCCCTTGGCTTAATCCCCAAAAATGTGGTATAGGTGCCTGGTTCCTTCAGATGGTGTTCCTAAGAAGGGAACAATGTATATGATAATAGGCGTTGTGCCTATGTGTTGTTATTTGTTAATGGTTGTGTTGGTAAATCATGAGAAAGGTGTATTGGTTTTGTGTGACGCCCCGTCCTCCAGGCACGTCGGGACATACATAAATATAAATAAAGGGATATTCTAGCCATTCATTCATATTTACATACGTTAGTTATTACATCATGAAGGAGTTCCAAACCATTCAAAGTGCTTAATTATTACAGTTTCATCGAGAAATTTCAAAAATTACACTAAGAACGAGAGAACTGAATATAAGCATAAAAGCAGAGGTCTCGACTCCTCAGAATGCATCAACGAGATCCACGTGCTCTTGGAACTCACCATGTTCTTCAAACTCTTCTTCTCCCTCTGGGATTACTTCCTCGAAGAACTCCTCCTCACCTGTGGCACGAATGCCATGAGCCAAGGCCCAGAAGCAAAATACTTCAACCTTCTAACTGATCTCACGGCACAAAATTCACTACAACACATACCATAAAACACCTAGTACGGTTTATAGTCAAGGAGATAGAAAAATTTATGACAGGATACCAGATAAATCAATAAACATGCGTGTATGAAATGCAGATGCCCAACCCAAAATGCACCCAGATAATAACAGCAATTCCACTTTGGGACTTATTGCTATTGCATGCAAAGACTTATCATCATTGCCGCCTCAGGGACTTATTGTCATTGCCGTGATGGGACTTATTGTCATTGCCTTTCATTACACCAGGAACTTATTGTCATTGCCGTGATGGGACTTATTGTCATTGCCTTTCATTGCACCAGAGACTTATTGTCATTACTGTGATGGAACTTATTGTCATTGCCATATATTGCTTCAGGGACTTATTGTCGTTGCCTTTCATTACTTCAGGGACTTATTGTCATTGCCTTTCATTTTAAGACCAAGATGCTCACTTGGTTTCAAACCAAAGTCTAAGTTACCAAAACTAGAGTTCTAGCGACGAACCAATGGTGCCCAACAATATCCATAAATCATTTCAAACACTGGGGACGCACCCAGAGTGTACAAGGGGAATACATCCCAAAATATTTTCAAAAAATAGCAACCAGAGACGCCCTAGATATAGAACCAATGAATAACAATCTCAACACTGCCCATCCCAACAACGGTTTGCACATATGGACTCTAATATGCCAGGATGAAAGTGACAATATCAATAATGTATGATATGGATCTCAAATATAACCATCTATAGTATGGCATCAACTAGCATGGCAAGATTCATGGTATAACGCGCAAATCATATAGTACAAGTATGTGAAGTAAAAGTTACAATTCACAAGATATGATGCAACTTGATAACATGAATTCTAAATCATCATATATTTACTTAGAAACACTAATCAACTAATTCAAATCAAACATCTTATAAAAACTCGAGTCTCATAGTGAAGGGTACTCAAACATACACTTAACGCATTTTAAAGCCAAAAGTTAAGTATTAAATTAAAAGAACCAACAAAGTTTTGGGGTATCTAGACTTGGAATCAAGTTATGATTTTTATACACCATTTAGATAAAAATATATCCTATAACTCTCATGTTTAACACCAAGACCAAATCCTAAGGAAATGGGTGAACATTTCATTCTAAGCAAAAATGGTTCAGCACATTCTCCAGATTTTACCCAAAATTATGCTTCTGTTGCTCTCGGTTTTGGGGCATGAAATCAAGCCCAAATGAGCCCATTTGTTAGTATGTTCCATTTTAACAAGTTCCCTACAAGTTTCCTGTTTAGAGCTAAGGGTCGTTGTTTGAAACAAGTTAGACTTTTTGGCCATTTTAAAAAATAGGTTCTGTCAGCCGCCAAAACTCAGCAGAGCCGGTTTTGGAAAAAGGGTTTGAAACGGTTGTGGGTTATCATTTCGAGGCTTTAAGAGATGATTTTTGGGAATAAAATACTTCAATATGTTAGCTACAAATTTCATGTAGACCACTTTTGGAATAGGTCACTAAAAATAGGTGTTTTGGACTATATAAAAATATGTGACAGAATGTTCCTCAGAGGCTGAAATTCAACAGAGAATTCAAAAGAGGTTTTAACCTATCAAAACTCAATATTTTGTTCTCATTTTTGTTGGTTAGATGGATATATATGTTATCTACAACGTTTATGTTTTGATCAAAGTTCAGATCATACTCTAAACTAGGGTTTCCAAATCAGTAATGTTGACTGGTCAGAAAATGACATACTTTGGTAAAATTGCAATATCTTGAGTTCTGGTTATGCAAATGAGTTGAAACCAATTTTGAATGAAAGATAACACAACAATATAACTCTAGAAATAACAATCATGCTTAGATAAAGTTTTTACATTGCGTTATGGTATTTCAAATCTCAGGTCAGAAACATCAAAGTTCTAGAAAATCAAGCCTCTTAGGGTTTAGGTCCTCCACTTATGCTATGTCAAGTTTTGGTTCTATTTCCTTGCATGCTTGTGTTTCAAACTTCAATATCAAGACTCCAGCACACTTAGAGATCATCAAACTCAAGGATAACAAAATACAACAACATCTCATATCATTCATAATCAAAACAGCCCCTATGTTTCCAACTACAACGCCTTTTTGGTTTGATTTTGGTTCTTGATTTTTAGAGTGTTTAAAGGAATGGGTTGAGGGATATTTTGAGGGATATTAGATACAAGATTTAGAGGTTTTACTTACTTATTTTGAGAGATCAAAGAATGGTGGAGGATTGATTTGGACTTAACTTTCGAAAACTCCTCGGTTTCTTCCTTTTTCTTTTTTCTTCTTCCTCAAACTCATGAAATACCTCAAGAACAATTGAAGGTCTGTTTCCTCACTCTCTTGCACGAAATTTTGAAGGGGAGAGAGTGGTGTTTGGCTTGATTTATATCGGAGAAAGATTGGGAACACATGGGAGACAAAAAGTACATAAAGGGTCCCTTTCTCTTCATTACATTAAATGTGATTTGAGTTTTGATTTAAGTTTATTTAATTCCTGGAGTCTAGAATTCAGATTTAGGGAACCTAAAAGTATCTAGGTGGCCGTTTGGGGGACAAAAATCTGATTTCCCATCAATCAAGGGGTTTGTCTCGATTTTCGTGCCCCTATTGTGCAAAAAATACATTAAAAGTTAATTTGATGTATCTTGTTGGTGTCTTTTCCTACTGAAACTTATTATTTTTGTATGTTTATGAGAAATATAGTATTTTCATGTATTATCATAGTTTTCATAGAAATTGATTAAATAGATGTAGTTTTTTAAGTCAAATTAAGCAGTTTTAGCAATATATGACTTTTTGACTTATTTTGTTGTGTATGAACTTTAATAATAATTTCTTTGCTTTTGGTGACTTATAACACTATATTATTCAGTATATTACTTGTTCAATAAGTTTTGGATCATCATAATACTTCATTTAATACACTTCTCATCATTTAAAGCTAAAAAGAAGCAAAAAATTCACTTTTTGGCACATCCCCCAAGGTGGTTGGCCACTAAGGGGCATTTCTTGCATTTTTATGTTATTTTTTTTACTACATAATTGTACTTAAATCCTTGATTTAAGGTATCCATATGTCAAAATTTGAATTTTTAAAGCGTTTTACTGTACTATGGGCAAAATGGTTATTTTACCCTATTTACAAGAATTCTTAATTTTTAATTCATTATTTCTTGATATATACTTAATTTTGAATGTTAGGAGATTCTATGAGTGTTAGGGTTTTCAGGCCGTACCTAGGGTTTTCGATTCGAGTTAGGGTTTTGAACTCCTTCCGTGTTCTATGGTCTCATGGACTATCCGTCAGTAACACTTAGGATTTGGGCTGGGTCTTTACACGGGTCGTTATCAACCGGGTTGTTACCATTAGGGTCTGTACCGGGTCGTTACATTTTGTGAAGAAAATGTGAAATTAAATTGTTGATGAATGGACTTGATTAGGATCTACTAGTTGTTGAATAATTGGTCGAGGTGAAGCGTGTATGTAAACCTATGGATTATATGTATACATTACCTCATGATGAGTAATGTGTTTTGAATTAGTATAGGTGAGCATGTACTTATCGAGTGATTAAACTGTGTCTTTTTTATAGTACAGGATATCGGTTTAAGTGATATCGTGGGGTTTAATAAGTCCAGGAAGTGAGAATTGTGAAGATGTAGGTTGTAGAACTTGTTGCAGATCGGAAAAAAAGGGTGAATGTTTGTTTGGATTGTGTACAAATCATGAGAAAGTGTATTCTTTTGAGCTTTAATAGTTTGGTTGGAAAAATTTCCTATATCTTATATTCATGGTTTAAAACTTTTCTTTTTACATATCATGCTTTTATTCATGTATAGTCGTATCCTATTGAGCCTCAGCTCACGGTGTTTGTTTGACACCCGTTTCAGGTACTGGAGGCAACTTGATGATTTAATGGCAAGGGACGAGGTGTTGATTATCTTTTAGAAGTTAGGTCCATGGTATATATATTGTTTTGATTATGATGCCATTTTACTTTTGGGTTGTAATTAATCTCGTATGAGATGTAGGGTCTTAAGGCCAATGTCTTGTGTGATGAAAAGGCTATTTAAAGGTATGACAATATCTTAGTTAGTGAGATTCTCTAATTTTGGGGGCATGATAGATTGGTATCAGAGTTCTAGGTTCGAATACCTTTGAGCCATAGAAAGTGGCTACACCACCATGAGAGGTTTGGTGTTACGTGTTTGAGATGTGTATGCTCGTATGCCTTGGTGAAGGGCCTTAAATTTGAACACCTTAGACCATGAGATTTAGGTGTTGTGTTGTGTGCATGTAGTATATGTGCATAACAGTTGCTATGTCTTAAGTGGGTTAACATATTATATGTTAAATGTTTAGTATATACATATACTAGTTGGATGATATGACGTGTAACATATATGTTATGTGCTTATTTGTGTATGGAGTTAAGTGCCAGGGATATTATGTTAGAACTTGGTGACCTACATGAAGATCCTATTGAAAACACGTCTGATTAAAGTTGTTTCTAAATGGAGGTCTATGAAAGTTCATCAGGCCAGGTAATATCTCTTGGGAATGCAACTCGATAATCGTTGATTGCTATTGATGTGCGCTCATATGTTAAATGTTAAAACACTCCAAGATAAAATGCAGATCTTTAGTAAATGGCAATGAATTTTGAGATGAAGTCTATGTACTCTAATTAGGTCTGGGATTTTGTAGAACAACCCAAATGGATAAAACCCATTGGATGTTAGATTTATAAGAAGCGGAGAGGAGTAAACAGGAAGATGGAAACCTTAAAAGTTAGGCTTGTTATAAAAGGGTTCAATAAGAAAGAATGGATCGATTATGATAAAACATTTTCACCGGTAGAAATACTTAAGTCTATCCAGACTCTCTTGTCTATTGCGGCTTATTTCGATTACGAAATCTAGCAAATGAATGTCAAGATAACTTTTCTTAATTGAAGTCTTGACGGTTGCACCTATATGATGCAACTAAACGTTTTCACAATAAAGGGCCAAGAGCACATGTTGTGCAAGCTTAAGAGATCTATTTATGAATTTAAGCAGGCATCTAGATCTTGGAATACTCAGTTTGATCAAGCTATTAATCTTATAGTTTTGATCAAACTCCTGACGAGTCCTGTGTGTACTAGAAGCGTGATAGAAGCATTATGGTATTTTTAGTATTTTATGTAGAAGATATCTTGTTCATCATAAATAATATGGGGATGTTATCTTCGGTGAATGTATGTTCATCTATCCAATTCGATATGAAAGACTTGGAAAAAGCTAGTCACATCTTAGGGATCAAGCTTTAGCGAGATCGCAGGCAAAGGATGTTGGGCTTATCACAAGCCAATTATGTTAATATGGTTCTTGCTCATTTTAGCATGCAGGATTTCAATAATGAGTATCTCCCTTTCAAATATGGAATCAATCTATTCAAGGATCATTATCCAAAGATAATTGTTGAGATAGAGAGATGAAGACGGTCCCTTATGCTTCGGCAGTATAGAGCCTCATGTATGGTATGGTTTGCACTAGACTGGACATCTATTTTTCTGTTGCCATGGCTACCAAATATCAGTTTAATCTAGGGCAGGAGCATTGGACAGTGATAAAACATATTTCTCAATATCTCAAAAGGATTACAAATTATATGTTGGTTTACTAGGCAGATAGTCTAGTATCATTGTGGCACACAGACTTAGATTTCTAAGCAGATAAGAATTCCAAAAAGTCTATCTCGAAAAATGTGTTTACCTTGGGAGGTAGAGCCATATGTTAGAAGAGTATCAAGTAGTCCATTGTTGATTCCATTATAGAGGTCGAGTATGTGGCAGCCTCTAAGGCAGCCAAGGAGGCCGTTTGACTCAAGAACTTTCTGCTAGATCTAGATGTGGTACCTTCTGTATAATCAACTATTACACTTTACTGTGACAATAGCGGTATGGTTGCGAACTCGAAGGAACTAAGGATCCACAAGAAAAGAAAGTACATCAAGCGTAAGTATCACCTAATACGAGATATCGTGCAAAGAGATGATGTAGTTGTGACCAAGATCGCATCGACAGACAACCTTGTAGATCCTTTCACAAAGAGCTTGACAGATAAGACTTTTGACAGTCACATAGAGGGCATAGAAGTCAGATGTATAGCAGGATGACTTTGAGTATAAAAAAATATTGCTATGGTTGCATACTAAAAATCATACATTGAATTTTTTGTATTATTTTTATTTATTAATAAAAATTATTTTTTTCATTTTAATGAGAATCTGTACAAGCAATTATATATTTTATTATTTATTTAATATTGTGTATAAGTATTTTTTATTCTACATAGTAGTTAATTTAGTGTGTAGAGTTCGTCTTATACATGGAAGACCAGATTATCAGTTCTTATAGAATATAAGTTTATGATTCGCAGCCTTAGATTGAATTAGACACACTATCAATACGGCTGTAGTATAGTATTTTGGTATATATATCTTGATTACGGGGAACAGTATAGTTTCGACTAGAGTTCTGACTCATTATGCTAATACACTTTTTGTGTGTTGAATAGGATCGTGTTGGGATAATTAATTTTATACTAACTATATAAATTAATTTACACCCCATAATTATTATGAGTGCTTATACTCTTAATCCTGAAATAATTATTAAATACGTATATTTAATTTTTGTTATTTTGATTCATTAGAGGGTGCGATCTTTTACAAGTTTATAATCCCGATAAGTTGGATAACGGTATTATATATGTGGTGGATATTAATTATTGACAAAACCCATATCTCGACAAGGGATTGATGATATCCCCTTAAGAAAATTTATAATTTTTGACTGCCAAACCCTCTAGGTAGATTTTATAATCTGACATATCAAATAAATTAAGCAGAAGGTCGTAAAAAATTTTGCAAGAGGTCAATTAAATATAATTATCGGTAATTTAATTTAATCGACGAGTATCTATAATCTTAACATATGGAGAATAATAAGTATTTAATAACAGTTGCTCGAAAGCTCAATTTTAAGAATAAGAGCTGGAGTGAAATTACAAATCTTTAGTGGTATAACTTGTAATTTATATTTTTAGAAAATTACTTCTAGGTTGTAGTGGGTTTTTCTAATTACATTAGAAGCCCATTTTTTTATTTACTCTTTAGGTCCCTGCTGTAGCTTATATATATGCCAAAAGATCTGAGTGGATAAAAGATTGTCGACCATCTGCTGTGTTGATCTTTTGATTCAAGTTTAATAATAAAAACGTGATCAAACCAAAGGTATCACGAAGGTATAATTGTTATTTCGCTTTGTGGGTGTACCGAGCTTCTGTATTGGAGTTTAAAAAAAATCTTGGTGTTTTTCGTACCGAGTTTTGTCCGGACAGTTTACTCATTCATCTGGACGGATCATTGCAGTACGATTTTTTTATCATTTGTTCCTTGTCTTACGCTGTATTTGATTCAATTCGTATGTACCATTATTGTATCCTAGGATTTCGGTCCCTTTAGTTCTACCCTATCTGATCATTAATAGGAATGAACATGGTCCAAGTCCAAACTACTCTTGAATTTGACTCTTTTGCAATCAATAACCTTCTTGTCCTCAGGCAGTTTTACCAACTCCCAAGTCTTAGCCTTTTATGGTGACTTCACCTTTTCTAACACTACAACTTACCAATTGTCTCTGCCTGAGTTGCTTATAACTTTCTTGAAAGACAAAGGATCTTCACAACTTGATGTTAGGGCAAAGTTGACCGTATGCTCAAAGCCATACCTGACTGGTGTTTTGTAAGTCCGCTTCTCTCTGTCTTTAGCAACTATATTTGGCTTTTCTTCATGTTACTGTTGGTATTAATTTGAACCATCATCACTCGATTTATTGGGAGAACAATTCTGGTCAAACTCCACCTCAACTGTCAATTTCTTCTTCTGAAGCTCTAGCATACTACACTTATCGATCTAATAAAGCCACATATGCTAGAGTTTTTCGACACCTATGCTAGACTCTACCTGTATAGTAGTGGTAACTCCACCTACCACCGTGTCCCTACCAATCTGTAGAGATTTCTAACTTTTTACTCCTTCATGATCACCATAGCCCATCTACTAATATTCGTCGTTCCACCTTTTATTGTGTATCCACAACCCAAAGAATCCAATATTCCTAAAGAAATCAAATTTTTTTTCATCCCTAGAACATACCTGACATTCCCCAAAACCCTCACAACTTCATCAAATATTTTGATCTTCACTGTACCAATTCCAATGGCTTTGCAAGCTACATCATTCCCCATTAGAACCATACCACAGTTGCAAGGTTTATACGTGTTAAACCACTCTTTTGTTGGACACATTTTGTAAGAGCATCTGGATCTAATATTCATGATTTTGACAAAAAAATTAAAATTAGGAGAAACTGAAAGTAAATCTCCATCTATCTCACTGTCTGATGTCTCCTTGGAAAAACTAACAGACTCTGAATACACTTTTCCTTTCTTCTTCTCCTCCATATGATTCTTTAGTTCTTCATGCTAGTTCTTGTAGTAATCAGTTTTGTGGCAGTAGAGGCACAACACATCCTTCTTTGCACGTGACTTGAACTGAGATCTTCCTCTATTGAAATCCTCCTCACTTGATTCACTCCTTCTCCTGCTTGACTCAGACTTTGTCATAAACAGTAATTCTGCATCTTTTTGGTCATCCCTCTTCATTTTTTCATGTGACAAAAGTGCACTGCTCACCTATTTCAATTCTAAAGTATCATTCTCGTACATCAGCATTGTCGCTAGATGATTATAGGATGTTGGAAGCAGTGAAAAATAGACCAATGGCTTCAATCCATAGAAAGCAAATAAAGAATATAATTGATAACAAGAACACAAGAATATATGTGGTTCGGCAAGCTGCTTAAGTCCACAGGCGAAGAGGAATAATCCACTATGTAACAATAAGGATTACAAGAACTCTCTCTCTCTCTCTCTCTCTCTCTCTCTTCTCTCTATGTCTGGCCTCAAACTGATCCTATCTATACACTCTTTGGTCTCTTTTCTAAGCCTCTCTCGTCTCTCCTACAACTCTTATGACAACTTTGATTTATAGTAGTAGAAAACTTCTAATTTTGGTAGAAGAATAAGCCCTAATAGAAAAGTAGCAGTTTAGGCTATTCTTGTCCACCAAGACTAACAATAAAGGAAAGTAAAAAATTAGCTGCATAACTAGAAAAAGATTAACCTTCCAAAACAGGCGGCACTAAAATAAAGCTAGATTAACACAATCTCTCGTGGCTTATGAACGCCCGTCCGAATAAAAATATCCCAAAATTTGAGACACAAAACCCAATAATATATACATATCATTCCAGTTATATACATAAGCACATCTTGCTAGCCTATAACTTAACAAGCCTAACTAAGCCTAACCAATCCAACTAAGTTATAACCAAAACTTAGGCACCAAGTTCCCTTTTCCCTATAAATAAGAAGGCTCCCCTCTCCTTCTCACCTTCTGAATTTTGGCTAGCCAAGAGCAAGGAGAGAGAGAGAAGAAAAAGAGGAAAGAAGAAGAAAGGTTAATAGTCTAAAGCTAAGTCATTCTTCTAGTTTCAAGAATCAAGAACAACAAGGAACCCTTATAACTACTCTCTTCTTCACTCAAAAACACAACTTGTCCCTCCATTCTTAAAGAACACAAAGAAAGAAAACAAAAAGTACAAGCTTGGAACAAGATAGATTGAGCCTTAGACCCCCTTTTGAATCTGGAACATAGTTTTGTGTTTTGATGTTGGGTCGAGTGCGTCATGTTCTTTTCATTATTAAAGTTGTTGGAAGTTATATTTTGTGTATCATGAATGATCCAAGCTCAAAATCTTACTCCTTGCCATGAAAAAATGATTAAGGAACCAAGATATACTCTCTTGAGTTCAGTAACAGGTTTTTCAATAGTAGGGTTCCGATTTAAACATTTTTAATAAATTCTAAAAAAAGTATTATGAACTTGATTTTTTGAGTCCCAACATATATATGGATTTTAACTTTCCAATACAATTTATTTGAGAAGTTTTAGACGTGCTTTTTGACAAATTGAATTTTTTTCTAAACTCGTGCATTTTCTATCAAAGTTTGTTCAAGAGAGTAAAACCCTATATTAGAGACTTATTTTGAAAATGGTTTCTTTATGAAAAATGTTCCTAACCCATTATTTTAGTCATTTGTAAATTTTGATAAATTTGGTATACTGTTTGATGGGTGAAAAGATTTTTAAAATAAATTGACAGAATCTCTCTGTGGACAGATTTGGCCTATTTTCTTATAAAAGCTAAAACACCCATTTTTATTGAGCTTATGGAAAAGTTTTCTTCATCAAAACATTAGAGGACTTCTCAAACTAGACTTTATCCAAATTTCAGAACTTTCAAAGTTGTTTTATTACCTAAAAGTATTTTTCTTCTAACCATTGGGAAACCTAGAACAGAAACCTTTATTATTTAAGAACTCTTTTTGCTTAGTGTTCATTAGTAGGGCTTTATGATACATGTATTATGTTCTTTTATCATTATGAAAGCATGAATTATTGTATGTCTACAAGTGTAGAATGGGGTTCCATCATGCGTATTCACGTATTGGTAGTTTTCCTTCATTTTCATGAATATAGTGCGTGTATGTCCCATGTCTGGGTGATTGCATATTCAGGTTTTGTTGGGCCATTCACAACTTAAGTCATGTTATGTCTTGAGCTATCTTACGTCTTGAGTTATGCTTCTGAAAAATATTGTGTATAGGAGCGTAACATATGGGAGCGCATCGTGCGGCAATGTAATGGTGTTATGCTTCAATGAATAGGGATGTTCCTTTTAAATTCTTAGAAATTAGTGTATCAAACCTTCGACTTTGGGTTAACGCTGGTGAGGGTATCACTGACTCTTGATGTGGACAGCCGGATGTTGTCTTAACCCCACGCCATAGTGATATGAATGAAACAACTAGTGTAACACTAGGCAATGGGGTCATTATTTCACAACAAGGGTACATCATGATGGCTTTAGCATTTAATTACTAATAAAGACTACTCAATAGATCAGTTGAATTGTTGGTCATACGTTATTTTTCTCTTCGAGTCTTATAGTTTGGTTTGACGCTGGCGAGGGCCTCACTGATTCCTCAGGTGGACAGCCGGATGTTGTCCTAACCCCATGTTGTTGTAGCACGAATGAAATAGCCGATATAACACTAGGCGATGAGGTCACTATTTCACAACGAGGGTACATTGTGGGTGCTTTGGCGTTCAGTTACTAATAAATCTAATCTTATGGATATTCAGTATAGGATCCACCAATTTCTATCTGCAACGCCCAAACTTTCAAGAACATTAAGACATACATATAATAATAAGAATTATGCTAATGAGTCAATTGATAATTAAAATATAAATAAGTACATTCATAAACATTAGATTATTCGTGACAATCGCCATAAAAGTTACAAATTACAGTCATCCGATAATATCATAAGAGTTTGACAAAAAAGGGAAAGGGACCAACTGTTACAACTTAAGAAAGATGGGAACAAGGAAATTTGAAAGTTTGATTCTCGTCCGGCGGTTCAAAAATCTTGATTCTACAAGAACTCCTTCAGTTTAGCAAAATTCTCAATTTCACTTGTGGCATCAACGCCATGAGCTGAAGTCCAAAAAAAATTCTAGAAATCCTACTAACCTAACTCAAACAATAATCAATTACTATTGGGGCAAAGTTCTAGGATCCTAAGATTATATCAATGATTTTAATCAAAAAATAATCCAAACAAGTAATTGCCAAAATAAACTCCAGATTACAACTTTTTGATATCGAACAATCAAAAATAAAACCTAGTATAACTTCCAAAGTTAGTTTAGAATTATACCTGTCAAAGATTGATTGGATTGATTCTATTTGCTGCCAAAAATTTTAGACAACAAGCTACTGTGGTAATTGACTAGAAGTCAATTCTCCCAAACAAGCCTTCTATTGTATTCTCGAATGCAAAAACACGAACAAAGTGTGGACTTTGATCTATCGTATTATTCAAAACCTATCTAGTCGCCTATTCATTGTTTCACAAGACATGGAAACCCTAAAATGATTAATGATCAACTGGCGATTAGGTTTTATAATCACATATAAATAGGCTACAGCAAGAACCTGTGGAGTAAATAAGACATGAGTTTCTAATTTAATTATGAAATCCTACTTCAATCTAGAAGTAATTTCATAAAAACATAAATTATAATTCATTCCACTAAGAAATTATAATTGCACTGCAAGCCTTATTCTCAAAGTCAAACTATTCAAGCTCTTGTGATTAAATGCTTATTTATTCTTCCCACGTTAAGATTATAGATACCCGCCGATTAAATTAAATTATTGACAATTATATTTAATCGGCTTTTTTCAACATTTTTATAGGACCTTCCGCTTAACTTATTTGACAAGCCGAATTATAAAATTCACCTGTAGGATTTGGCTCAGTCAAAACTTGTAAGCTTTCTTAAAGGGTATTATCAATCCCATTCATGGGGCGTGAATTTTGTCAATAATTAATATCCACCATATAATTAACACCATTATTCAACTCACCAGAATTATAGACCTATTGTGAGACCTTGACCCGTTTTCTTTTTCGGCGTTTTTGAACGCGCGTTATGTGTTTTCGTTTGAGCATATTGTTATTGCTTTTGATGCATGATCGGGCTTAGATTGCATGCGGGGTAGGTTCCTAGGGCTGTGGGTCGTTGTGGCGCAAATTTCAAAATTTCAAAAAAAAAAGATATTTTGGAGGCCTATAAATATCTGGAGTTAGATATTTTCGAAAGATATTTTTCAAAACTTCTCCAACAAGCTTCTTGTTTTCTCACTACCTTCTCTCTAAGTTCTCGGGTGCCTGGGGCTCGATTTTTGACGATCAGACTATCGATTCTTGTTATTGGCGTCGTGGTCTACGCGTTCATCCTGACGGAATTCTATTCTAACGAAACTCAGTTTTACACGTGGATCAAGATATCGAGTTTTGAACTCACCGAGGTAGAATTCTAGACCTGTATGTTATATAAGGGTGCTACGTGTAATCGGGTGTATTTTTACCGATCAGATAGCTATAGATCTTATTGTTTGTAAAAGTTTGGTTTTTGGGTTTAAAACCAGTTTTTTGTCAATTTTGGGGGATGAAATCGTGTTTCGAGAGTTTCTTTTGAGGGTTTGGTGTTTGGCTTGGGCGTGTGTATGTCCGAGGGTGTTAGATCGGGGTTTAAAGGCATTGAATCGAGGTTTTAGAGGCTGAAACAGTGTTTGAAAACTGTTCTTGCATCTGTTCAGTCGACCAAACCATGAGGTTCAATCGACTGGATCATCTTTTTGGGGTTCGATCGACTGAACCTCATAGGTCAGTCGACTGAACCGAGGCTATTTGGCGTTTGTGAGTTTCCAGTGTGTTGTTCAGTCGACTCGGGGGTTGGGTCAGTCGACTGAACTTCTGGCTATTGTGATTGTGGTTTGGTGGTTAGGTTTTGGTTTTCAATTGGCATCCTATGGTATTCAATTGGTTAATTTATGGAAATTAGTTAATTCAAATACCTGTGGATTCCATTTGGGGTTCTGTTGATCGTGTGGTGGTTTGGGGGTCGTGTTGTGGCCTCGGGTGTTTTGTTTAGATGTCGTCCTTGGGTTGACGTGCATGGTTCGGTTTGAGGAGTTGTTGCATGGTTATGTGCGTGTTGGTTATATTCGGGACGTGTAGGTCCGTCGTTCGGTTTTAAGGTTTGATTCTGGTGAGAATCCGTCTGAGGGAGGTTCTGGTGTTGATCTCCGCGTTAGGTGTTCATTGTCCCGGTGTGTGGACGGGTCCCAATTTGTGGATGGGTCATTCGGGTATCGAATGACGGGTGTGTGGCATGTGATGTCGTGTTGGGTTATGTGACGAGTGGCGTCATGCTGTGAGGTTATATGGCTATGTGCGTTTATAACTGGTTATGAGCATTTATAACTCTAGTTTATTTATGTACAGATTATGTGGATGGTTTACATGATTTTGGAATCGTATGTGTAATGTTGTGGTCATACGTGATCTTATGTGGATAGAACTAGGATTAGTTTTATTCTTGTATGTTATAGGAAAGGTATGTGGTCTTATGTGATCCTTGTGATTGTGAACGATTATTTTATATGCATGTATTGCATTGTATATATGGAGGGCGGATAGTGGCCCCACGGTTAAAGTCCGTAAAGTTGCATATGAAGGGCGGATAATGGCCCTACGGTGAAAGTCCGTGAAGATATCTGTTGACCCTGGTCG